>JAGGAS010037629.1:0-12088 GCA_017657355.1 Termitomyces sp. K1Ac | reverse complement strand
CTCGCATCATATGCATCGTCTGGGAACAAGCAGGGCCCCTGAAATACTCCGTCTACCTCCTTCAGCATTGTAAAACTTGCAAAGTCAAAAGTCGTTGAAGACACGGCATCAGAGTCTCCAAAAGGATAGTCAGTAAGATTTGAGTTAGCTTTGATCTGGTCCTGGTCGCGATTTCTTGCAGCTAAAAGCATACGGAACGGTGATTGCGTCCCTTCAATGGTTCTTGGTGATGGGGTGCGTGGAGGCAAAGAAGATTGAGAACGCGAGCTAAGCACTTGGAGCGGTGCTGGGGAGCCGGAAATCTCGATTGAACTCGAGCTGCGGTTGGACATCGATGAGAACGTATTCCTCTTCGACTCTAATAGAATCCGAAATGGAGACTGCGGCTCCTCGACCGGCGACGGCACCCGAACAGATACAGGTGATAGATTTACATGGGAGAGTGCGTCCATGGTCATTACTTGCGTGTCGTGTACTTGGTCGGAGTCCTGTGCGCCCAACATCGGTTGGGGTGAGTCACGTTCTTGAGCGTTGTTTGCTGAAACTTCATCAAAACCATCGTTAAGCTCATCTTCGGCGACCCAGAAAGGCGGAGAATCCAGTCGCATTGCACTCTTATCCGAGTTCCGAACGTCACTTGGTATATGTTCATAAAGATCGTGCAGGCCTTCGTCCCGGGACAAAGACTCAGTGACCCTGGAAAGCAGCACGTCCTGCTCCTCACAGGTTTCATCCAGTAGTCGATCATCCGGCCGTACAGGGGACAGTCCAAGTATTACACCGATCGTGTGCCAGGGGTCTTGATGTTCGTACAGATTATTTTCAGCAAAACGAGGACATCGTCGAGGAGAGTCATCTGAAGCAACAAGTTCATCATCATCGTCATAAAAAGGCATACCATGGGCACTCCGAGTCGGAGATTGTTCGTTCTCGCATAGAGGTGAAGGGCTCCGATGATAGTCCTCTGCGCCAACCTCAACACCAGAGTCATCCCAATCTTGATCCTGGGAGTCCATAGCAGTATTTATGGCAACAGTGCCCACGAGATCTGAAGAGGATGCCTGTTCAGACGACGGCGGTAGCGAGGATATGCCTGGAGCAATTGCTCTCGAAGGATTAAAATAAAAAACGGGAGACATCGGCCTCGAAAGCTGAAGGTGATATGGAAGTTTATGGTCTTTGGAAAACAAGCGTTAGCGTGAAAATCTATCACGGCGACGTCAATACCTTCAGATGAAGCTTGCACTTTTTCAGTATTTGGACGACCTCTGTTGTCTCTCAGCCATGTTCCCGCGTCGCTGGGGGAAGATACAGTCGAGCTAGGCGGTGTTGATCGTGGATAGAAAGGCTCGGTATCGTCGTTCGATGGTGATGGTATATCGTGCCCCGTCTTCTATGACATAAAATGTTTCAGTAGAAATGAACATACACATGGTATATTGGTACCTTTCTCTTACGTTCATCTTTCACATACCCCGTACCATCCTCTTCCACCCAATGTCGCTTAGACGCGCGACCCGTACCAGAGAGTCCAGCAAGATCTGGGCAGTCCAGAATCCGATTTAGAGTTGCCCGCAGGAACATGGCTGCAAAGATGACCCATTCAACGTTCAGTCAATCGTCCTTTCCCAAGCCAAAGAAACGAATACGCGTCTGATGCCAGCTCAAAGATGGAGGATCGAAGGATCAGAATAAATCCAGGATGAGCAACGCACGTTCATTCGTATCAAGCACATCAAGCACCCGCGACCTCCCTTGACCCGAGCTCGAGCTCCCTGTCGTCCTCCTTGACTCAGGTGTCTTCGGCGCCGGTGTAAAGATCGACACCCTATCCTTATCCGGGGTGCGATCCATTCGTCCTCGCGTGTCCAAGTCTCCTAGTCCCGATGGCGCATGTGCCAGCTCGATCATTGGAATCTTAGGCCTCTCACCTGTCGGAGAAGCAGGTGTTTGGCGAGGGATGCCCCTAGAGAGCAAGTTGAGGCGTTGTCGCCCGAAGAAGCCTCTTTGTATGCGTCCAGTGGAATCCTTGGCTCGCGCCTTCGCGGCATTTCTGTCATGGGAGGCCAATTAAGTACGGCGGACCATTTTAATGGACCAGGGTTACCGTTTGCCTCCCATGTAGTTCGCGCCTGTCATGATAGGCGTTGGCACTGGTTGTAGTCAAGTTGTTATGTGTGGTTATGTGTACATGGCATCTCGACATTATTCATCTTTCTTGTTTTTACTCATGCCTCGTAGGTATGCACTTTCATCCTTGTCAATGTTCTCCTGATGATATGGGATCGGCTGGTCAGGTTTCCCGGACCGTTATAACTTGCATGATGTCGCGCGCATAAAAATCACTTCGAGTCAACTTTGAACCGCATGTTCTAACACTCAGGTCTGAAATTTGAATGGGACGAGATATCAGGTCCATGACATGTACCATGTGCCTCAACAACCAGATTCCTCCAGCCTCTGTGTCTCTCTTCAATGCCGTTCACGGCTTCATGTTTATCCTGACCCGGAGATCGCCTTTCACAAGTCATGACTCGGACTCTACTGTAACCTGTCTCTTGGAGAAAGAGATTGAAGATCTTTCTGTATGGAGCTGTTCGTATTTCAACAAAGGAAATTGTTGTAGGACTTGGTGTGCAAGGCTGAAGGACATCTTCATTCTTATCTAGTTTCTGCCGTACGTTCTGAATCCACAGCTGCAATCGGTGCTGCTAAACGTCCGCTAGCTCAGTATTTCTTACATCTCACCCTCACCTCAAATCCGCCAAATCCCCCTCGAAAGCCGCTCATACTTATAACTTTATCCGAGATTTTCACAGTTGCGTTTCACACCGTGGTGATCGGTCTGGGATCTCCAAACCTTGAAATCGCTCAGTATGAGTTCTCTGGTCGAATTAATCATTCACAGAGCACCAGGTGATATGGATGATTCAATCGATGTCGTTGAACACCGCGATTTCTCAAGCCGGTTTGTCTTTTCCGTTCCGTGGGCGCCAAGTCATCACATTGGCTGACAGCGACGAGAATGTACCCTGCCTTTCCTCCCTGTTTGTCGGGATCCTTATGCCACTCATTGTGTGACGACGATTTTCCATATAGAATGTCTGTCGCCTGAACCATAGGCCGACGAGAGATCAAATTCGAGAATCGACCTTCAACTCAAAGCCTGGGGCTGTGGTGTCAGGAGACCCAAGTAAATGCTCCCTTGGCACCATCAGGAATCATTTATTTTCTTTATCCTTCTGACACTACATGTACAGGTACAATAATTGCAACTTTTCGAACGTTCAATGTGTACATTTCCTTTTTCGCCACCAGTGCCTCATGGTATGATCAACATGCCAAGTAACTTATCCCTTTGGCTTTCATTCATCGGCGTACAAATTTTCTCGAACTCGGTGGCCTGGTTCTAGATAGTATGTTCACATTTTAAAGAATGTTCAACAATATAACGTTTAGAAATCGTCTCAGAAAATTGTTATCCTTGTATCAACGCGTTTTACAAGCTGTCATAGCACTCGCGATGCAAAAAGTTCTACGTCTTTGTGTAGAGAGGGTCAGCTTGAGGTTTAGTGACCGCCACTGAATGGCACGCGACCGATACTTTTGGGCCTCGCATCACTCCCCTGGTTGCTTGCTATTCGTTGCTATTTTTACCAGCCACGTTCGCCTGGCGGCGAGTCCTGTCAACCTCATCGGTATGACCGAGTGGGGTTACAGTGGAGTGTTATAAAAGGCAACCTTCATTCTTGTGCTGCAAACCCAGACGTCTGCTTTTTGAGCTCAGAAACGATGAGGTTTTCTGCCCTTCTTGCACTGCTCGCCACCGTCGCAGTCGCTCTTGTAGGTATCATCCGTACTCCTTGGGTGATGTCATCGAAGTCATTTACTGATGTCGAACTTACCTCCAGGGCAACGACAATGGCAAAGACAAAGACCACAATGACAATCATAAGGAGCACAAACCTCATCCTTCCAAAGCCGTTAAGGGAAAGGTTTTCGATCGCATCATCCAAATATGGCTTGAGAACATTGACTACGATATAGCTGCTGCTGATCGTAAGTTCACATGAGTCGGTCTTGTACAGAGCTTGAATGTGAGGTATCATTTGCCAGCAAACCTTGCCTTCTTCGGAAAGAAAGGCTTAACCCTCACCAACCACTTCGCGGTCACTCACCCTTCTGAGCCTAATTACGTTGCTGTATGTGTCGTACTCGGCCGATTGTCATGACATCGTTGTAAGCTAACCTTGTCATATATAATAGGTCGTCGGCGGGGAGTACTTTGGCATCGACAACGACAACCTCTTAAACCTTCCCACCAACGTATCGAGCATTGCTGATTTGCTGGAAGACAAGAAGATTTCATGGGGAGAGTATCAGGAGGGCATGCCTTCCACCGGTTACACTGGCTTTCAATTCCTCAACCCGACCACCCAAAAGAACGATTATGTCCGCAAGCATAAGTAAGAGGTCTTTTTGAATTAACATAAGCAACAACATTCTAACATGCTTACCCTTCAAGCCCGCTGGTGATATTCGAGTCGGTTAACACCAGGAACGACCGTCTTGCCAACATCAAGAACTTCACCCTCTTCGAGCAGGACTTGGCCAACGACGCCCTCCCTCAATGGGTTTTCATTACGCCCAATATGCGTACGTCTATCTATGATGAGCGTCATCGAAGTCTCTCACGCGGATGTTTACAGTCAATGACGGTCATGACACTGGTGTCACTTACGCTGGTAATTGGACCAGAACCTGGCTCGAGCCCCTTCTGGAGAACCCCAACTTCAACGGCAAAAACACTCTTATCATGCTGAGTGAGTCGTCTTCTGTACATATATCCGATTCGAAGCTGAATGATTTTTGCCAAGCCTTCGATGAGGTCGGCACCTATCCTAAGCCCAACCGCATCTTCACCGTCCTTCTCGGAAACGCCCTTCCCAAAAAGCTCATTGGCAAGACCGACGACAACTTTTACACCCACTACTCTACCATCGCCACCATCGAAGCTAACTGGAATCTCCACACTCTCGGTCGCTGGGACGTTGGTGCTAACGTCTTCGAGTTTGTCGGTAAGATGACTGGTGACAGGATCCGTAAGACCGACATGAGCTCCATTCTGTTCAATGCTTCCTATCCTGGTATCTTCCACTCCACTCTCTTCGCCAAGCAGCCGGTTCCCAACACTAAGCTTCTTATCAATGGTCGTACAGTTCTTCCTGCTATACAACAATACTGGGCTTCGCAGCAGAATTGCACCGTTTACCACGGACAGCTCGTTCCTCCCTCCCTCCTTGATCCTCCCACTATTCCTGAGGGTTGCTAATTGTTTAGATTGTTGAGGTCGTTCAGGAAGAAAATCTCGTTTACAAAGTAATATGATCTCGCGTCCGCGTTTATCACCCGACCTCAGACAAGTCTGAAACGCGTCGTGGATCAGGTGCATCATGATCAATATAAAAGTTGATTAAACAAAGAATGATTTCTATCTCTTTACTTACCCTTTACTTACCCGTCATCCTCACTCGACCTCAGTCCAGTCACCATTGCAAGATAGCATGCTGTGAAGGCGAGACCATTCTGTCCAATCATGTTTCAGGATGGTCTGGCTCAGGTACTAACCATAGTCTAGTTCAAAAGTGTTCATTTAGTGTACACCGCGGAGCATGGATCTTGTTGACAGCAATATAGGGCGAAATTCATGTGACGGGAGTCGGCCTAAAGAGGAGGCTCGAGTCACGGCACACTGAGAGGTTCACGCAAAAGAGAACTGGGGTAAGTCCGGTTGCGAAAAGCTGCCTAACTACGACACAGGTTCTAAGTTATATATGAATACTACGCGGTTGTCAATGTGGGTGTACGAATAAATGAGTCCTTGGTAATCTGTGGGGTACGGTACTGGGAAGTCCGTTACGGTCACGGAACCGCTACAATTCATCCTGATTCCCAGACAGTTGAACGTTGAATACCAGAAACGACGTCAAAACAACGTTGATATCTTCCAGTCTGCTCGGCGTATAATATGTGGTCGAGCGATTCTGAAAAGAGACAATGCGTCATAGCATCCATAGAGTCCACATTCCCTCGCTGGTCTTGCAATTACGCAATATAATAACACACCAATCGCTCTTCGCACTATACTTAAACATCCCATCGCGAGGCTTTCCGGCTATCTTCACACTCTACCAGTCACGGCTTTAGCCCTCGTCGTTCCCGAATCTCTTGATGTTCGTCTACGCATTGGCAGGCGCATTCCGCGGTGTATGCACGCCCCAAGGTATTGAGAAGTGGATCGGCATCCGATATGGTCATGCCCCATGGGTCCTTTACGGTTCAAAGCCCTGTTGCTGTTGACCGAGTTTCAGAAGTAGCCATCACTGACGCAGTCCATTTCGTTGCAATTTGGTACTTGTGCACATATCACACTACATAGTAGATTGTTGGCCCGGGAAAACTAATCTGTTCGGTGTACGTCGACAAGTCGACCATGACTCAGATCCATGAGAACGTTGTGACTTCTTTGTATGTGCGTCCTCGTGGGTCAATGGTCATCATTGTCACGTGTGCTCACTGATAAACTTATTTCAAAGTTGGCCCAAAGTTGCCCAGCCGCACTGGGAATTTGATTGGCAGACTTGCAACTGCGAGTTTTGGTATAGCTGACACCTATGCTCACATATGATGCCCAAACAACATGAGTTGGACCGTGATCCTGATTGTTAGGCCAACAACGCGATGCAAGTAAGCATCTTGGGGGTATTCCATAGATTGACTTCATACTGGATCGGCAACCTGCCAGCAGAAGAGGCGCGAAAGAAACGACCGAGTGAAAGGATGTCTAAGAATGTCAAGCGACCATTTTACGAATTACGTGAGTCAAATACTATTTCCTCTCTGCATATGTCGCCACAAAGTCCTTGAATTCTATCTTCCCACAGAATTTCAGAAGGAACACTCTCACCGTCTAATTCAGTAATAATCTGTCTCATGAACATACGCCCTTACGGTCAATGCAGTTCTCCCAAAGAAACAATGTGTCAAAGTATTATCTGGCACCAGAAATAGAATGTTCATTCCCTCGCTGGCTTTCTAATGACGAGTATAAAGACACTCTAACCTCCCTTCAGATTCCATCCATCCCACGATGCATCGCTATCTTCTAACTCTTCTAACTCTAGCCGTTAAAATTTTTGCCCTCGCCGTTCCAGGATCTCTGGATGTCAGTTTACCCATAGGTACATTCCGTGGTGTATCCACGCCTCAAGGCATCGATGAATGGTTGGGCATCCGATACGCCCAGGCTCCTGTCGGTCCTTTACGGTTCAAAGCCCCTGTCCCTGTCCCCCCTGCATCCCCAGGTGCGGGGGTGGTGGACGCGTCAACGTTCGGCAACGCTTGTCCACAACTCCCGTCTAATTTGGGCGCGCCTATCGCGGAGGATTGTTTGTTCCTCAATGTACGTATCTGATACGCACTTCAATGGACTTTTGAAAACAATTGTATATAGGTGTTCAGGTCGAACGGAACATCGTCTACAGCTGGTTTGCCTGTCTTAGTTTGGATCCATGCAAGTTTTCCTATTTTCTGAGATCGATTCATATCTCACCTTGAAAGTAGGGTGGCCAATATACATCTGGGTTGGTTCCCTTCTGCTCAGCCTTTGCAATTGATCCTTATTTTGACCCAATAGAGCTGCTTCAGAGCCTTCATTCGACCCCACACGTGAGTCCCATCCTTTTTCTCCGGATTCTTTTTCAACTGCTTGGATTAGGAATCATTCAACGCAGCGTGACCACTCAACGTCCAATTGTCTTTGTATCAATGTACGTTCCTGCTTCAAGTGCACATCCTCAAGATATTTACTCAGCAACTCAGTAACTATCGCCTCAACACATTCGGATTTGTGAGTTAAGACAAACACTGTATCATGCGGTTCCCTTATCAATTACTTCTAGCTTTCTAGTGCCAGCCTCCCGCCCGAAGACCTGGATGCCGGACTCTTGGACCAACGTCTTGCTCTTGAATTCGTACAGGACAACATAGCAGCCTTTGGTGGTGACCCCGACAAGGTACATATCCTCATGGATCTATCAGGCTAAAGTTCTCATTTATGTCTGACTGCTAGGTTACGATCTGGGGCCAGGTGAAGTGCAGCTCAAAGTTCAAGTTCAGTGTCTTGCAGAACTAACATCGCTCAGTCTGCTGGTGCAGGTAGCGTTGAAGCGCATATAATTTACGCTGCTTCTAGAAATCTCTTCCGAGCCGGTATATCAGAATCTCCTGTTGGCCCTTTGTATGTTCGTAATCTTTGAAAAAGATTGAAGTGACTAAATAATGGACAGCAAAACTTCTCCCCCCGCCAGCATTTATGATGAGCCTGATGAACCTTTTGGCCGCCTTCTTGCCAACACAGGATGCACCGCAGGGCCTGACGCCATTGCATGTCTTCAGGCTATCCCATTCGAGGTTAGCTGCTCCCCCGTTCTACTTCCCTCCAATCTTTCTCACCTCGCGCTGTTGTTCTCCACAGACACTCTTATCAATAAGCAACTCGATGATCCGCACCGTGCTCAACGACCAGCTTTGGCAGCCGTCTATCGGTCCACCAGGGAGCTTTGCTACCACCCGTGCATCAGTCCTCATCAAAGAAGGGAAATTCCGACACGATGTTGCGTATCTCGCTGGCACGAACGTCCGTCTTTTCCTCTTTACCCTTTTACTTGACTCAATGAACATTTGCCGTAGTTCGACGAAGGAACATCCTTCTCTGTTTCCCTTCTCCCCCTCAACCCGACCACCACAACTGAATCCAATGACCTCTTCAGAACATTCATTCGTGAGCTCCTCATTGACAACTCGACCGTCACACAGGCTACATTTGACCGCTTGGACGAGCTTTTCCCTACGACGATACAGCCACCCTTCGCGACAAAGAACAAGTTATTCAATCGTGGACAGGCGTGGTACACGGCCGAGATGTTCCTTGCTCCTAGGAGGCTGTTCTTTGAACACGCAGCGCCACTACAGAACGTGTTTGCATACTACTTTGGGGAATTTATTCCAGGGAATAATATCACACTTGGCGGTAGGTTCTGACGATCTAATGCGTGATGCTATTGGTATTAACGCTCAGCCAACAGTGTCACACGCGTCAGAGCTCCCGCTTCTCTTCAAGGTACCTACAGGCCAAGCAGCGATCGAGGACGATTTCGCGAACACAATGCTTGATTTCTGGCTGACGTTCGTCAATGACTTGAAGCCTGGTGGTACGTGCTCCCTCCTCTTCTCTTCCTCTCGCCAATATATTCTGTTGGGCACACCCAGGTAATTGGCCACAGTACACGACCCAGGATCAAAGTGTGCTCCAATTGGTCAGGAACAATATTACTACGATACGTGATGGTGAGTAACTTGGTTCTAGGTTCGCTTCCGTGTCGGTCATGCATATGATACTGTAGATTGGGACCTCGACAAAACGAACTTCATGAACACTGATGAGATCTTGGCTCAGTTCCAAAAGTAGCTGTGTTACGCGACGTAGTAACTAACGTTGGATTTGTTCACGCATCACACAAAACACTGTATGTACTCTTGGTCTAGGACAATGGTATCGAACCACGTCGAACCTTATCTCCTCGATGTTAATGAGGGATCAAGCATAGTTCTATTCTTTTGAGCCAGCAAATTTGCGAAACCTCTGCTTTCCACCGGTTTCTAGTTGCTTGGAATCTGGACACTTCTATGATTTGCAACGACAATTGACAAATTTAAATTGGCTCCAGCTGTCTCGTTAATACATTGCGCGTGGCGCATGAATATTCTGATCAACTCCTCGCATCACTTATCAATTACTCACATCTCAACAATGAATCAGCCTTTTCTCATGGAGTTTCATGACAAGCAGTTAAGATTACAAGCGATAGGTAAGTCAGTGCATCTGTTTAACAATGTCCTTCAGCTGAGTCTTGGGTATAGCCTCTGGAAAAGCCTTCCTAGCTGATCTTGTCTTTGTCTCCTGTTCATAAGCATAGGCAAAACCAATTAGGTCGAATTCTGAGAACGCAGTTCCGAGGAAGGACAGTCCGAAGGGAAGACCTGGTGCAGGGTATGCTGGGTCTAAAGGTACAGAACTCAGATTGGTTGCGACGTTGTCACTGTAGAAACCAAGTGGCACTGAAAAAGTGGAATCAACTTCAATCGCAAGGCAGCGGTGCTATGGAGATACTTACCAGTGACAATAGGATATCCTACAATTGCTACAAGTCTGCATGTAAGTGAATGACACTGAACTACGATTCTGAGGAGCATACCTGCGACTTGTGTAGTGAAGGGTCCATCAGAAGGAAGTACTAGGGCGTCGAGATCGTGAGCTCTAAGAGCAGCATCAATTCCGCAGAATCCACCCAGCTCATGGTTAAGGGCACGCGAAGTGCAGTAGTTGGCAGTGTCAGAGCCATTAGTGGCTTCCGCTTGTTCGAAGCTGAAATTGTTTCAGCAGTATGAATTGAAGTAAAACCACCAAACATACAGGGATTGATTTCTAAAGCCTGGGGTTTTATCCCACTTGTTGAAATCAATGAGTTCCTTGAGACTTCGTACAGAGGAATTATGTAAGCTCTCAAAATATCTGTTCAGTCCCAACTATTCACTGGTCATTAGTCAGAGAATGCAGAGATGTTGTGAGTCTCTGCGTGCCTTGAGGTCAACGGTGAGGACGATGGTCTCATGCGAGTTTGATTCATCCTCATTAATGTTTGCTGCCAAAATATCATTGGCGGAGGGTAAATCAGCATCAACAATAGTAGCACCCAGGTCACGCAACACGACGAGTGCTTCTTCAAAAGCCTTTAAGATGTCGGTGTTTTTGGCTTTGGCGATTGTGGCGTCCATTTTGGGGTTGATTGTGGTGGGGTCGAGGTTGAGGAAGACTTGACGGGGTACCCCGATACGTTTACCTTCGAGCGCGTTTTCCTCAAGAGCTTTAGTGAAGTTGGGTACAGATTGTGGTTGGGTGAGAGTGAAGTTGTCGTTTGGGTCTCGGCCAGCGATGATGGAAAGGACAATCGCAGCGTCTTTGATTGAGCGTGTGATAGGTCCAACGGTGTCTTGATTTATAGAAACTGGGATTACTATAGAATATGAGTTTGAATACTAGGAGAAAGCACTTTAGCAGTTACCGCCAGCACGCGAAGTAAGCCCCACAGTCGGTCTTATGCCTACGACGTTATTGCGACTCGAGGGACAGATGATGCTGCCGTCTGTATCTGTACCCAGAGTCACGGCTGTCAGGCCGATAGAAGCAGCAACAGCTGAACCGGAAGAAGAGCCACATGGATTAGCGCCCCGAAAGTAAGCATTTGTGCACTGGCCGCCTCTTCCAGACCAACCGGGTGGAAGATCTCCTTGATATCCAGAAAATTCTGAAAGATTAGCTTTGCCTGGTGATGATGAGCAGAAAAGTTCAAAAAGATAATCGAGAGTATATACGACCCACCTAGAATGATGGCACCAGCTTTGCGCAGACGTTTGACTACTCCAGCGTCATCAGGAACAACAGATCCATTTAGGCTGCAGGATCCCGCGGTCGTATTCATGCCTATCACAAAATTTTAGAACAGAACTCTCCCTCGCAAGATATGAGGTCACCCTCAGAGGCTACGGTCGCAATGTTGTCCTAACGTACGATGACATATCAGTATTTTAGAGCAGGACGAAGTCACGCATACCTTCAATAGAATCGGGATTCCGTGCAAATCACTTCGCCGACCTTTTGTCTTACGCTCAATATCAAGCTTCGCTGCGACACGCATGGCGGAAGGATTTGTCTCAATCACAGCCCGAAGAGCTGGGCCTTTGCAGTTGACCTCTTCAATGCGTGCAAAGTAAGCCTGCGGGACGTAGAGTGAAATCATGTCATTAGTCGATATCTAATCTAACAAACACACCTGTACTAGGTCAACACTCGAAAAATTCCCTGCATCCAGGCCAGCTTGAATTTCAGCGATCGAGGCTTCATACAGATTAGGGAAACCATCTGATTGTTTGACTTGGGAGACAGTTGCCGACCACGAAGGTTGGAATA
>JAGGAS010037628.1:0-44770 GCA_017657355.1 Termitomyces sp. K1Ac | reverse complement strand
TTTCCGTCAAAGGTAAGACGCACCCCAGTTTCCCTTAGGGCCTCATCTGGAGTTCTGACAACAGTAGCCCCAGATCCAAGGGTTCCACTTCGGGGCTGAGACACAAGTTCGATTGAGCGAATTAGCTTTGGTTCAGAGATGCGGGTGGGTTTGGGAGGAGTGTAAGGGGAAGAGGAAGAGTGAGACGAGCTACTACGTGGCAACCAGTGCATCGTATTGCGACTGCGCGAGGAAGTAGGTGGAGGAGAAGATTGAGCAGAATCAAGAGTGGCTTGGGAGGAAGGGCGAGGAGTGACAGAGAAGGGGTAAGATATAGGTGGATGCTGAGGAGTGCGTGAAACGCGTGGAGTTGGCGAACGAGGCTTTGTGCTGGAAAGCATGATGACAGAAATGTGAAGAGGGAGAAGTGCCCTATAACGAGGACTTGAACACTTTTAAGGAGATCTCGCCGACTTACCTACCATCCGTTTCCATCCACATCAGTGCTCTTTGTTCTCAAGAACAAAAAGATGCTGAGTCAGCTCCACTTTTGACGCGTGTCGCGCTTCTATTGTTCGTCACGTGGTGGGACCTTTTTAATGGACCCTGCCACCACCAAGTTCCTCAACGCCCGTCCATACGCAGTATTGCCGATTTCTCCCGCTCTTGCCGCTCTTTATGCGAGTCATTCATCGTCTACCGAGAGGAGTCCCCAATGGTGTTCAAAATGTGGTTCATATCTTTTGAATGGTGGTTCTCACGTTCGAATTGTACGTCTGAAATCACGAAAAGGGCAGCCGTCCAGTAGAGCCCTTCGAACAGTCTGCCAGAATTGTCAGCATAGGACTGATGTAACAGTCGAACACGGAGGAACTAAGATCGATGCCATCCCGTCAAATAATCTCATTTCACCGGCGGCGTCATCTATTTCATCCCCATCAATACCCATGTCTCATCTGTCAACCCCGTCCTCCGGCCAGGGGTCCTCAGCGCAAGGAAAGGCGCGAAACAAGAAGAAGAAGAGTGGCTTGCAACTCTTGCTTTTGAAGAATCGCGAGAAGGAAATGCAGGAACGCAAGAGTAATACAACGTCTGGGGGTCTTGCTGCTTTTTTGGATGGCTTGTGAAGTTATACCGAGGTTCGTATAATTATCCGTCTATTTTTAACCATGGTATGATGTAAATTCAAGCACACGGAATAGGACATTTTGCTCGTAATCATCCATTCGAAATTTATCAACGTGTGCACGTTCGGTGTCGTCGATAAGA
Organism: Termitomyces sp. K1Ac; assembly: GCA_017657355.1. NCBI lineage: Eukaryota > Fungi > Basidiomycota > Agaricomycetes > Agaricales > Lyophyllaceae > Termitomyces > Termitomyces sp. K1Ac. The sequence goes on along the minus strand of JAGGAS010037628.1, from coordinate 43,522 downwards.
CGGTTTGAAATGACCTGAGTATATACTACGGTATCCAAGGCCATAGGAGAGTGCGCCGCCGATGGTCGCAAGTGTTCCGTGTATCCTTAGGAAAGCTCCATGATACGTTATCAAACGAATCTTTTTGTTGGTGCCGGTGAGGACGGTCACAATACGCCAGGATCTCAATACATCTGATTCGAAAATCAAGCGCCAACTACCCCATCCACACCCCAAATTCCGAGTCTGTTGTGGACTGTGTAGCCTGAATACGACAGTTGAAATCTAGATGGAGAATGAGAGAAATTAAAGGACCAAAACTACTTGTAAAACCTAAACGTGAAAGGTCACAGGTTAGTATGAGCTGAGAGTAAGCATTCGGTGAAGACCCTGTAAAGTCGGCTGAAGAACCTCCGCGACAAGACGAAACAAATCAATCTTGAACAAATCAGATGGCATTGTGATTCTTCAAACAGGCAATGTGAAGACTACTCGATTCGCCATTGGAAGCGAAGTACTCCACCTTGTCCTTCGCGCGCTGGCGTGACAAACGTAAGGTGTACAAGAGTTTCGATAATGCCAACATCGAGAGCCTCTCCTTGGTCGTTCTTCTATCTCTGCCTCTCTGTTGTGAACCGCGAATCGCTCTTATTGCAATATCTGCCTTTGAGAATTGGCCGACTTTGCTATTGGGGCCAATACCGGTGATATCTATGAGTTAATATTGCAGGAAGAACTATATACGCTCGCAACATCATCGGCAAGGCAAAAGCAAAACCCGCATAGGCCGAGCTTTGAACGTTGTTGGACCATCGAACTAAGGTCCAGGAATACGCCCAGTTCTGCATGTATACGCGGTTTTGACGTCCAAAATCAACGGAAACCAACATGTTCCATAAGCAGGGGACAGTGTAGGTTTTGAGTTCGATGCATTCTATGTTACAGCCGATCGTAGGCATGGTCGTATAATCTAAATAACAGGTCAAATGTGGGGTTGTCATAAATAACCATCCATTCAATCTTCAGCTGTTCGCGATATAACAACATTCGGAAGGAAACTCTTCCCTTCAAATAAAAAGTCCATGTTCACCATTCATCATCCCGTCTTGCTTGCTTCTAGACCCGTAGGAGAAGGTGATGTAGATTCCTTGGAGTCAACATTTTGGATGAACCGCCCAGGCCAAAAGGGTATATAGACAACAATTGCGATGAAGAGAGGCAATGTATCCAATCCGTAGAAGAATGCTTCAGAGGTGGCGAGACGTCCCTGAAAACCCTGAGACAGCTCAACAACACGATATCCTGATCGAATCTATAATCACAAGGTCATAAAAATACTCGGGGTATTCATCTGTGAGTACTTGCCAGTATTCCTATGCAGCTGATGATCAACACTAATGCTAACGTCCTCCAGTCATTATACCAAGGTCCATGTTGATCCTTTGTCCATACTTCAGGTGTATGGTGGTAAACTCTGTATAGGAAGAGCAGATATATGCAGAAGAAGATGAAGAACGAGAATAACTGAAGGGCAAGGCCGGCCAAGAACACCTGGAAATTTTGATTATGTTAGAGTCAAGGAGGTCTTCGAATCGTGATACTCAACGTGTGATCCTGCCAATTGACGATCGGGGTCATTTGCCGATACAGTAAGAGCACCACCGCTGGCCTTATGTTAGTTATGTTAGTGGATTATGGCCGATTCTTGAGGAAGGAATGACTATGTACCTGAATGAGAAAGGTCGTGATATCAGATGAGACAAATGTCACAGTGATCCTGCGCGCCGATATGAGCAGAAATTGTGAGGAATTCAGGTGTAATGCCAAACGCCCCAAAAGTACGTAGTCCGCAGCGATGAAAGCACATGGCTTTGGTCCTGATCAATCCGACTGATGGAGACGTGCAAGAACTCGCTCATACCGAGAGAACAACAAAGAGATATTCCACGATATACCAACCTTTGGACTCGGGGTGTACGTGAAGAGCGAAGCGAGTACCAAGTCCAAAAGCAAAAGCTAACCACGAAACTTAAGCACGGAGAAACGCGATCGAAAAATCCGTACTGTAGGCGCCAATAACCATAGATAACATCCATTTCGCTCCATATCTCCGAACAGACAACGATTGCAAAAGAGCAACTATCATTACAAGACCTAGCGAGAACTGCTAAGAATTCATGTGGAAGAAGTGAAATATCACGACCCACAAAATGCCACAGATGTCAATGCGTTACTGGTAATATATTTAAGAGGATTGTAGGGATCATGCTTTGGGTCGAGGAAGGGGTCCGCGGGATGAGGGAGGTCGATATGTCTCAAGGCTGTGACAGGTGCAACCTGTAGAAACAAGGAATATACAACGACCAGCAGGGATACGCTCATTCGAGACCCTGAGAGCACCATCAAGGAAAAGGACGTCCTCATGATCCAAGATTCTCTGTTTTTAAAGGACACACCGAGCCCTCACCAACACTCCAGGCACATGCGCATATGTCAGCACGGTTACAGTGTGAGTCGTTTTGCATTTTTCAGTCCATATGTCGGCCCGGGATTGATGATGATCGATGAACCTTGCGAACGGGTGATTCATACACCGATTGCATCGCGACGTTCTGGTCCATAGTATAAGTACATAGCTACTACTAGAAATGACCTTGATATTACCGAATGAACTCATGAACCATGGTTAGAAAGTGTCTACAATGTCAATACTGCGGTGCCCAAAGGTCATACAGTTCTTTGTCCCGAGGATCGAAGCATGTCAGGAGCGAGGGATCTGATCGTACAGAAAGATGCTTTTCAGGAGCACCAGCATATGATGTGAAGATACTGTGAAAGGTGGAACGTGGCGCTTCGTTAAGTTGATTAGCGCTAGATGACTGCACGATACAATAGATAAATGAGGAAGATTATGGAAGTCATAAGTGCGAGACTCATAGTAAAGGCAGAATAAGAATTGACAACGGACCTCTGGGGTATTGTTGGAATTTCGGGCCCTCAAGCTGGGTGAAGGGGTCATGGGACTTGTGGGTTGTTCTCAAAACAAGTCAGAAAGAAGAGCATAACATCTTATTTTTCTGAAGATAGTACCTGATGAAGTGATGGTAGTAGGGGACGATGGAAGCGGGCGGCTGGGGCTAGACATTGCTCGAGATGAGGATCGTTCTCTGCAAACTTGGTCAACCCAGCCTGCGTGACATGCAGGGTCGTGACCTCGTCACGACGTGTAGCTGTCACTGATCTCATTCACCCAATTGAGATGGAGAGTTTAACGACGTCTTGTCTTTGTCCTTCATCCTGCCATGAACATCTTCAGAAGCCGTACGCCCCTCTCCACTTCTGTGCCTCCACAGGCTGACTCTCTTCCGTCCTAGTCATCGGCAAAGTCTGGCGTTCGTGTCCACTTGAAATGAAACATCTTTTAAGATCTCTCATTGACCCTGGCACACAGAAGATCCTAATGCGGCTGAAGTGGTGAAAATTTCGACAGGTATGGATTACTAGCGTCGCGACACAGTCATGTGCTTGAACAACCCATTCACTCACAGGCCAATTGTATCTCGTTCGCCCGGGAAATATTCGCACATCTCGCGAATGCATGTAAGCGAGTTGAATCTTTCCACCTTGGATCGCCTAATTAAGTTTGTGAAGTTATAACGAGGCCATGGCGACGATTCGTCGCGTACCAAATCTAGAGCACAATTTCCAACTAGTCATTACGAGGGTGTACGAAGAGGGTGATCAGGAGCTTTTGGAAGATGAGGATGAAAGTGCGTCCGTTGGTCTGATAATTTGATGAACAGCAATTTCTAATTTAGCGTACTAGCTGATGAAGAGAGGGTGTTCCTTATCAGCCAAGAACTTGAATTTCGCACAGGTGAAAGCGATGGAGAGCCAACTCTCGTGTGGCGTGACCTTGACGGGGATATCGATGAATTTTTCGAGTTTGTTGCTCCCGGGACCAATGAACCTACACGCGCATTTTTCGAAACTTGCATGTACCGGGCTATGTATGAGCGCAAATACAAGATATCCGCAGACAACACTCGTGACGCTGACTTCGAGGAGTTCATTTGGCAGTGCGTTTTACTCGACGTTCGTTTCAGATATAAGAAATTAATGTCTTCCTCAGCCCTCCTTCAGCAACTCAAATCAAAGCAACTCCTCGCCGTAAAGTGCCATCGAAGACGAATACTGCGCCTTCGCCCTCATCCTCAGCTGTTGCATCTCCAGTGCCCGAACCTCCAGCGGAAGAGCACATACCCATTCCACAGGCGAAAAAGACAATTGATCCCTCTACAGAGTATCTCATTTCATATGAAGCCGAGCTTTATTCGTGGGACCCGGTAACCGATGGCTTCAATAATCAAGGAATTGTAATGGCTAGCATCATGAGACCTAAAAACACCCCCTTCCAATACTGGCTCACTGCAGAGAACGACGCGGGACTCTTGTTGGCACATCAAATTACACAAGAAATGAACCAACGTTTCTCGCACAAGATGTCGACACTTACTTGGAACCATCAGGCTGACGATGGTTCCCAATCAAGTTGGCTTTTCCGCTTTACTGAAGAACATCTGCCGGTTTTCATGCAGAAATTTACTGAATGCTTATGGGAAACTCTCCATCATTCGTCGTGGGCCAAGTTGAAGGCATGCCGTCTCCGCTATTCACTCTTCTTGTGCATCTAACTTCATTGAAGGCCGACGAACAAAGTTATGCTTTGAGTGCTAACGAAGATGTCGAGATGCGTGATGTCGAAGACGATGAGGATGATGAGGAAGAGGTCTTGTCCGAATTGGATCCCGAAGAAGGTTCGTATCCACCAAATATATGGGCCCATGTTATTGAGTTTCTATCAGAGCCAAGCGATGAGGAAGAAGACTACGATGAAGATGGGGACACCTCAACCAAGATTCCCGGTTCTGATCGCAATTCCCAACTTACCGTCGGTTATAAAGGAGATCGTTCGTATGTTGTTCGCGGAAACAACATCGGTGTCTTCAACCACTCTACCGAGAACGGTGTCAAGTATTATGGCAGCATCACCAAACTTGCTACACCAAAAGGAAAGGAATTTAAGCCGAAACATGTGCGTATGAAAAAGTTAGAATGATGTTCTCTCTCGATAATCAATTTTCTACTTGTAGGTTATGCTGCATGATCAAGACACCAAGATGGTGTTGATGAACCCAACTGAACCCCACTCACTTTTCAATATGGATATTGAGCGTGGAAAAATTGTCGAAGAGTGGAAGGTTCACGATGACATTACGGTCGATCATATCGCCCCAGACAACAAATTCGCACAGACTACACGAGAACAAACTTTGGTCGGTTTGTCTCACAACTCTCTTTTCCGCATCGATCCTCGTGTATCTGGAAATAAGATGGTCGACAAGGAATACAAGCAATATGTTAGCAAGAACAAGTTTTCTGGCGTGGCCACGACTGCCAACGGCAGGCTTGCCGTCGCAAGTGAAAAGGGTGACATCAGGCTCTTTGACTCCATTGGCAAAAACGCGAAAACTGCTCTGCCTCCTCTTGGGGATCCTATCATTGGCATCGATGTCACCGCCGACGGTCGTTACATTGTGGCGACGACCAAGACTTATTTACTCTTGATTGACACGCTAATAGGTGAAGGCCGCTATCAAGGCTCTCTTGGCTTCGATCGCAGTTTCCCTGCCACTGCAAAACCTGTCCCCCGTCGCTTGCAACTTCGAAACGAGCATGTTGCTTACATGGGAGGCATATCCTTCACTCCTGCGAAGTAAGCGTCATTTGATACCTTGTTGTGACCTTGCATACTAAAAGCCTCTCAGATTCAACCAAGGTCCAGGGAAAGAAGAAAACGCCATCGTCACTTCCAGCGGCCGGTTCGTCATTGCCTGGGACTTTAAGAAAGTCAAGAAAGGATATCTTGATCAATACGAGATCAAGAAATACGAGGATCATGTCGTCCAAGACAATTTCAAATTTGGTGATGATAAGGAAATCGTAAGAATACGTCAATTCGCGATATACTTCAATATAACTTTCTTTTCATTAGATCGTCGCTCTCGACAATAATGTTCTGGCTGTCAACAAGAAGTACCTCAAGAAGCCCACCCGTCATTCGCTCGCTCCCGAGGAAAGCTTAGGAAGTAGGTCGAATATCGTTAATGCTCCTTATTAAGGATGATCTATGGTCATGTCGATTGTTCCTCCCTCTTCATCCTCGAAATCTAGGAATTGTAACAATAGACCTGAATTACCGTATTCCTGTATTGTGTAGTCACTGGGCAATTATTTATGTCACAGATGGTGGTTGAATGCGTCCTCATAGAGTGATAAGTATTACGACTCAGATATAAGTATTTATAACTTGTCTATCTGTTGTGCCATTCAGCACAGACACTGCGAAGAAGAACAGCGTGATTTCTCACCAACACACGAAGGCTTATTTCTTCACGACTCCATCTCGAGTGTGGACATAGCGTCCAACACCAAGATGCCAGGTTATACGCGGTATCATCAAGGTTAATCCCAATACGATTGTGGTCCATAACATGGGGCTCCAGTTCCAGAACTCCCATCTTTGGTCACCCAGAGCCCACAAGGTGATATAGAGATGGAGAACATCGCCGATGATGAGAGGTGTCAGAAGACCGAGAACCATCTTTTCTTGCAAAGGCAAGTTTTCATGAAGATGGCTGCGAGCGGCAGTGAGGACGAATAGGTTCACCAATCCGACGAGGGCGCAGACATGACCAAGTTGGACGATAGTCACAAGTGTGGCGGTCGGGAGTTTGGCCGGAGGTGGATCACTGTTCAACCACGGTGCTTGAGAATTGTGAGTCTTAACGGACAATCGGTCAATTAGATTCATGGACGTCGATCGTACTTAAGTCACTCACTCCTTGTGGATCGCTGTGATCACCACATTGTGGGATAAGCTCCCAAAGGCCGAAGAACATAGAGATAATAAAGATAACTAACATCATAGCCCCGATAAAACCAATCATAGTCAGAAAAGGTTCGTATACGGCGAAGCAAAAGTAGTAAAAGTCTGGAATGGCAGAGGTGGGCCGCATCCTGAGCAGGAATTGGGTGATCGAACGACACAATGGGTGTAACCACCAAAGTGTAAGTCTGTGTGGAGTGATAGACCGTGGATCCAGAGCTCATGCACTCATGGGACGAGATTAAGGAGGTTTTCAGCTTCATGTCGATAGTTCCTGTCAGAAAAGTTCCCGAAAAGTGTCATCGCCAGCACGTAATACATCAAACCGACCGGCCCTTAACCCCACTGGTATTTAAATTTGTTCGGATGCGTTTTGTGACTTCTTATTCTTACATCCACGGTCTTGCTTATACCAAGGTTGGTCGATTTTCGTGTAGTTGGCCAGCCTAATGGAGGAGACCAAGACAACTCCGTGAAATACACGGATGAAGGATATAATGCTCCTTCGGTTCGGACACCATTACAGGTGTCTTATACTCGTACAGAGCTTCGCTTCTTTCTGACAATTTTCTATATCTTTTCGTTCTTTACTTTCGTGCCTTATAATCATAATCATGGGAACAGGCAGTAGAATTAGGACTAATCCACCTGACTACTTATCGCTGCTCCGAGGTGCCAAAATTTTCCGGCTTGAAGAAGCCCTGTCGCGCCAGATGACCCTCGTGTTCACTTCGGTGTCTAACTATAGACGCGTCGACCTTGCGGCGCCATAATGTGAGACCAATCTAAGACGAAATATGTTAAATAACACGAAAATATACGGTGATGATGTGTACAAACCCATCCAATGAAACTGTATATCACGTCCATCAATATATGGTTGTGTGGCGACGCGCCTCTGGTCGCAGATCGGAACAAGTTGCCTAAAAAGTCGCCTGATATGTGAAAGTGGCCTCGCTCAACACCTGTTTCCGAAGTAAGTGCTCATGACACAACTCAAAAAACACGTCGAGGACCTTGGAGCAGAGCAAGTGCAGCTGCATCAGGTTGCATGCCTTCGTCACTTTCCTCAATCGTCAGCGTGATTTTTGGTTTAGTCTTATTCTCTTGGATGTATCCAGGGCTGTATATCGTTCCCGGGAAGAAAATGTGGACAGACACCGAGTATAGAAGTAGTTCGGACCGTAATGTTTCCGCGAGACCTGTTCTAGAAGATCTAGTGGCGTTCAAGGTACAAGGACGCGTCCCATACGTACCTCTTAATGCATGCTTTGCCGGAGAGTAAGAGGAATATCCGATCATGGACATGTACCCCAAGACGGATGAGACGAAGACAATTTTGCTCGGAAACTTATCGCGCGCCATACGTTTCGCAGCTGCCTGGATGGCTTCATGTCAAACGCGTGGGCGTGAGAAGGGCTGGTTGCATGACGAACCAACGCAGTCCAGGCTTGAACCCAATAGCCATTATCCATACCCCTTCTCAAGGATGCCTCATCTTCCTCTACAAAGAACCCTGGCCTAGACGCCCCCGCACACATGAAGACTGCGTCTGGACAGCGACCTCCATTCCCTTTACAAACAGCTTCAAAAGCAGAAGCCGATGATTCTGCGTCGTCGAGTGAGAATGAGTATGCCTTCAGGACCTGGTCTGGCGTCTGTCGAGCTATCTAACCAATGATATGAATGGTATTTGGTGATTTGAGAACATAATATTGACCGTGCGATACCCACCTCAAGCTGCTCCAAAGCCGAATGCAACCGTTCCTCATTGCGTGCAACAATAGACACATTGGCTCCCTTCTTTGTGAGAAGGATAGCGAGAGAAAGGCCAAGCCCCGCGGAGCCACCTGTTACATAGCAGTGCTGAATCGTGCACGAGGGGCGTTGTCAATGGTATTCGATATTTGGCGAGGGTATTGTAGAAAGCAGACCTTTGCGCGGGGGTCCCATTTTTTCGTAGAAGAGAATGCCCAGAGGAGGGTGAAGACGCCTATTATACCGGCAACGAGGGTAAGAGTCATGGAACGTGGGTACCGAGCCCGAAATAGATTGGACACAGCGTGACTCGTCAACTCAAAATTTCTGTTCATGAGCCCAAGTTCCCTTATCGACCCGCAAAATGAAAATCCCACTCTCAGCGAAGTCCAGTCCGTGGAAACCATAGAACGACCTCCCAGCCGTATATCAGATCATGCCAAGCCTGAGACTTTCCATCCGCTTTCTATCCATGTCGTGGCGCTCCTCATACCTGCTTCCATCTTTGGCGCATTGGCAAGGCTGGGATTAAATGCGCTTGCAAAATACCAGGGAAACAGTATCTTTCCATTGGCGTACGCTCAGGGCCTCGGGTGTCTGATAATGGGTTTTGCTGTGGGTCTAAAGGAGCCGTTTGGTAGATTGTAAGCACTTGAGTATAGCTCTCGCATTCTTATCACATTGAGCAATTCCTATCAGTTATCCTCCGCTTTTTACGGCGGTTACAACAGGTACGGAAAGGAATTAACTCAGTCTCCGCTAATGAATCCCGCTTATCCATTGGTATAGGCTTTTGTGGATCATTGACGACATTCTCTGGATGGCAAGTTGATGTCTTCAGCTCTTGGATCAATGCTGGTCAGTATCATCATGGCGGTCTGCGAAACGTGCGTGTTTCGTGTCCCTATCAGCATTATTTATTTCTTAGGTCGTGGTCACCAGTTCATAGACGGCCTTGGAAAGTCTGTCTTCACCCTTTCAATAGCTCTCGCATCCGTATCGTTCGGACTGCAGTTGGCTGCCGCAATTCATCCACATCTTCCCGTTGTTCCGCCGCCGCCACGACTTCTCCGGTGCGCTATCACGGCTATCTCAATTCTCCTTTATGGCGCGGTATTCCCAACTTTTTTTGCGCTGAATCCATACTGGCGTCACCAGGTCACTGCGGCCATTGTCTTTGCATTCCCAGGAACAATCACCAGATATCTATTATCTGTTCACCTGAATACCCTATTAGAATCGATGCCGCTGGGGACGTTCTTAGCCAATATGAGCGGAACAGCGTTGCTCGGAGGTTTCAACGTTCTCCAGAACAAGGTGCATCCGGTATCCTCGTACGCTTGTGGTGTGCTTCAGGGGTTGGGCGACGGGTATTGTGGTTGTCTAACCACAGTCAGTACGTTCGCTGTTGAGATTCGTGGTTTCGGTCTTCGAAAAGGTTCGAGATATACTTTTATCAGTTGGTGTGTAGCCCAGCTATTACTTCTTTCAATCATTGGCCCCTCCATCTGGACAGGGCATTCAAAAGGACAGACAACATGTACATTCGGCTAGTATTTATTTTTGAAGTAATTGATATGTATGTATGTATATGGTTTGAGAGGTTGCATGGGAGTTAGTCCCAGATTGGCAATCTGCCGATCGGAGTTATAATCGCTCTCATCGACATCGACAACGTCTAAACCGTTTTGGTCACACACTATCATGGCGCTGCGACAGCCGCCGCCCGTAGATGTGCAACAGGAGGTTGACGAGGAGGGTATAAGTGGGCCGGGAGATGGTGATGAGGTTATGGAAGAACCTGAAGAGCAGGATGACGGTTACAGTACGTTTCAATCTTCGATATATACCCAGCATCGCCGCGCTGGGTCTTACTACTGTACATGCACAAACTGACAGGTCCATTCCCGCATAGCCTCTTCGACACCCACATCAACTCTTACCTGGATCAGTTGGTTCTGTTCTCTACCGGGTCACGAATATTTTTGTGAAGTCACGGAAGACTTTATCGAGGATGACTTCAACTTGACGGGTCTAAATGCTATGGTTCCGTTTTGGAAGGAAGCTATGGAGATGGTACTCGACGTGGAGCCAGGTGCGGAACGTCTTCAAACATCCTTATCTTACCGTTCACATCTTTATCTCTCCCCCAGACGAAGACGCCTCCAAAATTCCTGATGTCTCGATCATTGAATCTTCCGCAGAGATGCTCTATGGTCTTGTACACCAACGCTACATTCTCACTCGTGCGGGGCTGCAAGCAATGGTACGTCTCCCTTCCCCCCCTCGTACCTCGTGCTTCTCGCTGTCCGAAACGGAAACTGATACGAGAACGTGCATCACCAGGTGGAAAAATACGAAAATGGCGTGTTTGGGTCCTGTCCGCGCGTCTATTGTATGAGCTGCAACGTAGTTCCATGTGGACGCTCAGATTTACCTGGCCTCGACACGGTGAAACTTTTCTGCCCAAATTGTAACGACGTGTATGCACCCCCCAGCAGCAAGTTTCAGGGTGTGGACGGTGAGCTTCAAGTTCCCAGTACGTTGCGACAATATTAGATCGGAGTTTGCTGAACAGGGGCCTTCTTCGGAACCACTTTCGCGCATCTCTTCTTCCAGAGCTACCGAGAGCTTGCGCCCGCTCCTTTCTGGAAGGTACCGCATTCCGGTGGCTCTTCTCTGTCCCCCAAGAGTGCTTCCTCTGGGAGTAGTTCCCGATCATCCCCCTTCACCAACCCTAATCCACACGGTGGGCAGAAACGGGCTGCTGGTTATGTATATGTGCCAAGAATCTACGGATTCAAAGTGAGCGAGCGTGCGAAAAGTGGGCCACGCATGCATTGGTTGCGTTTGCGACCAGAGAGTCCGAGTGAGCTGGATCTGGTTGACTGGCGAGGACGGTGGATTGATGACGATGACCAGTATGATGATCGAGACGAGGATGGGGATAGGCAGATGGAGGACTTTGATCCGGTGCGTTAAGGTCACTCTTGCATTCATCAGAAACGTGGACAGTCTTTAAACTTATTTTTGTGGATGTAGGATGCGGTGGAAGACGATGAGGACGAGGAGGAGGAAGAGGAGGAGGAGGAGGAGGAGGACAGCCGTGCCATGCATGGTCAACACCACACTACACAGAGATCCATAGGGGGACAGCAGCTACGACCTCCGACACCTATTCTATCTGCGAGAACATCCCCGACTTCTAGCACTGCGCCACGTACGCCCCAAGATGCAGCCTCACGCATGCCTTTCACATATACCACCTCTCCATCTCCGATTTCCGTCGGAGGGAAAGTGAAGGCTATCAGGCAACAGTGGAATCCCAGGGCGACGGCGCAGGTCTAAAAGCGCCACGCCCTCTCATTATCTTTTAAAGATATGAGACGTACTATAGATAACTACAGTTCTCTATATCAGAGTTTTATGTTTGATTGTTGGATCGTTGAAAGTAGCACGATAAGGAAGCGCAATCAGATAAAACCGTGAGAAACTCCGTTGTGCAACTATACAGGACTTCAGCCACCAAATTTCTGCACGTGACTCTTTCAGGATTATCCAAGGTCGACTCCCCGTTGCAATCCACGATCCTCAAGACTTCAAGAAAATGGTCCGCTCAAGTGAGTGCTGAAGTGCTGTAGAACGTTGAACTGTTCTGATGAAGTGCTGTGTTTTCTCGCAATTCTAGACCTCCGCCAAGGGCTTAACAAGGGTCACCCCACAACACCCATCGAAAAGACTGTCCGCCCTTCCCAGCGTAAGGGTATCCAGTCGACTAAGACCAAGTTTGTCCGGTCTGTGATCAGAGAGGTTGCTGGTTTCTCCGCCTATGAGAGGCGAGTTATGGAGCTGTTGAGGAACTCGAAAGTGCGTTTCACGTATTATTTATTGGATAACCGTATGTTTTAACACATATGATTTACTCTCAGGATAAGAAGGCCAGGAAGCTGACAAAGAAGAGGGTGAGTGCTGCTGGCCCGTGCGTCTCGGACCCGTAACTAATGGTGCCCTAGCTTGGCACACTTCTGCGCTCGAAGCGTAAGCTTGAGGAGCTGTCGAACATCATCCAGGAGAGCAGGAGGGCTGCGCACTAAAGGGGAGAGGAAAATGTATCCGCGTTATGCCTTATTAGTTATGCCTCGCATCCACACATTATGCATCATATGGGCGTTTGAGATGTACAACTGTTGGTTGATGGACATGATGATACTGCGCAAATGACGAACACGAAGCATGAGAATGCTGATGGATTTGAAGATATCGAGTCACCAAAAGTGCAAGTAATGTTGAGATCTGTGGACGGTTTGTCAGTCTTGTTCCCTTGTTCATCAGAAGGAACCCAAAAATAGCAAGTGATGATGTTTGTGCCGGTGTGTCAGCGCGGATGTGTCAGCAATTCAGGAAAAAGGCTGGAAACTAGGACGACTCTATTTCCACATCATGTCCGGATGTCAGAATCTCTCTCCTCCTCCTCCTCCCCGTCACCGTGCTTCATCTATCACAATCAGATCCACTCTCTCCCTCAATTCTCTGGGTCGTCGCCGCTCTAACTCCTGTCTCCAGTCTCTCTCCCAAGACAACCCTGCCACCACCCCTGCCCAACCCATTCCGGATCCAATATCAACAGCCGTGCCTCCTCCATCTATGCTCGTCCTAGTCGCCTCTCGCTTTCTTCAGTGGCTCCATCTTGAGCCGAAGCAGCACCTATCATGGTCAACTCCGTCGTCTCCCCGCTCAAGTGCTGAAGATTTTGTGCTTCCCTTGTCAGCCTCTGCCGCAAAAACTTCCTTTGGGGATGAGGTCCATCAGGAGCAGCAGCAGCCACCACAGGTACAACACGGCTGGCGTCATGGTTTTTTGGCTGTTCGTTTTTTTTTCGTCGCTGCCGTAACATCGTAACATATGCTGACATCTCGTGTTCGTTGACAGCAACATGCCTCCATTATTCTTGTTGTTTTAATGTTCCCAGTGTCTACGGCTCTCGTGGTCTTTTGTCTGTCCACCCTACCGATATCACTCGCGTGGCCACGGACATTAGCAGATGTTGCGCAACTGGGTCGGGAACTCCACGGTTATACACAGAGTGGTCCTGGTCCAGTTGCGCACGTCATGGGCGTCATGGCCATTACTGCCGTTTGGAAACATGCGTGGTCCATTCCCGGAAGTGTTATCTGGGTGAGTTTCGAGCTCCGTCTCGACGACGTAACGTGAGCACTAAAGATGATACATGTGTTCAGAATGTCTTAGGGGGTGCCTTGTTTTCTCCGGCCTATGCCACAATATTGCTTACTACGCTGACGATGCTTGGTTCCGTGTGTGCGACGTTGCTGGCGATGCCACTGGCACCGTTTTTGACCCACTTTTTCCCGCGGGCCCTCGACATGACGCGGAACGCTTTGGAGGGTGCATCAGATGCTGATGAGACATCAGGCCAGGGTCGTTCCCCCGCGTGGGTCCGTCTGTCGGTGCTACGACTGATTGGAGTGGTTCCCTGGTCAGGGATTAATATCGCGTGCGGAGTGTGCGGGGTGTCGATGGCAGACTGTATGCTGGGCGCATTCATCGGCTCTATGCCCTGGACCGCCGTAACTTGTCAGGTTTGTCTCTTGTTTGTCTGACTCATCCATCCCACACTCACACATGTCTTACGTCAGATCGGTGACATACTGCAAACGGTCGCATCCACACCGTCTCCGTCGCCCCAGTCCATCTCCGACCTCCTCACCACTCCCGACATCATCCTCAAACTCGTCTTCCTCTCTTTCCTCTCCCTCGCCCCCATTCTCGCACGTGACCATCTCCGTCATCTCATATCCTCCTCACCTCCCCCGCTTTCCGCTGATGAAAAGACCAAATGGGCATGGGTGCAGCAGTGGCGGACAAAACTGCGATCAAGATCTCTGACAAGAGCTCAGCAGAGACAACAGAGCCTCAAGGAACTGGCCGTCCTCGTCGAGGAGAAGCGCGCCCTCGAGCTCCCTTCATGATTATCCGGCTTTTTTCTAGCATTTATCTATTTATTTCTTTGCAAAGGTTCTCGTCATGACTCTTTACGGTCTTATAAACGCAGTCGGCCAATATATCCCCGCAATTCCACGGCCAATCTGTTCACGCCTAATCCATATATCATCTCCTGCCCTACCTACACATTGCTTCCATTTTTCATCATTCACATCCACAATAGATCTAATGATCTGACCGTCCACCATTCGTTTTCAGTCACAGCACCCTCTTGTCCCCGAGTGTTGTAATAGATGTTCCCACTATCATCTATGTTCTTTACGCCCCATCTCCCCCGTAATGTACACAACAATTCGTTGCATTTTTAGGTTGTGAATACAAGTACGATAATATGAGAAATCGTCTTTTATGGATAACTTGAATGACAAACATACAAAGCATAGCAAGATTAATTTGTAAAACTAAAGTTCCAAGGACAAGAAAGTTAGCAAGGGCATGTCCCGTATGTCTATAGATATAAATATGTACTAATATGTCGAGGATCTTAAGGAGTAACAACTCTATTGTACTATACACCAAGTCTAGAGAGTTGTCAGTATCATCTCTGAGCCTCAACCTATGACAAGGACCCACTTTCGTTTGGTATGTTCATAAACAACATAAGATATGGAAACAGCTGGGACAACCTGACAGTCGAAATAATGAGTACAACTCAACCGTCTGCTTTGGATATGAACGCACCTTTGCTAACGTGGGAAACAACCCCCGATAAAAGCCTCTCCACCCGTCGCGATTCCAGGTTTTAACTGCAACATCTACAACTCCAGTATACCGTTGCGGGTGACCTGACGAGCCTGACGCCTGCAGCCGTGTCCGGACAAGATTCAGTGGATAAACGCTAGTGGCGCCTACACCTCCTGATACGCTTCCAAACGCCAGTAATGCCATGACTCCGGGCTCATCTTTTCCCGTAGACTTGAGGTACGCCAGCTTCAGCGCTTCGAACGTACTCATATCGATGGCGGAGTATCTGGAAACAGGCACATAATTGCAGCCGTTGATCAAGGGAATGACAGTGGAGCGAACTTACGGAAAGACACCAACGAGGCCGATCTGCGGAAGCTCGGTCAGAAAAAAGCCCTGGGAAGAAGACGATTATGCATACCCCCAAACCGCGATAGAATGCACGAGCACCACCTAAACTCCAAACATGCCGCACAGCCTGTATTAATGTCCGTTTATGCTCGTTGGTATTGCTCATCATTTGCGTCTGTGAGAAGAAACCTGTTTGGTAAATTGTATTACTACTTTGATCGAAATGCACACCTTCAGGGTTTCTATAGGATATATACCTGTTCTATACGTAAGATACATGCTGCACACAGGAGGATATATTTGGTTCACGCACTCAGTTGACTGCTGATGCCTCCGACACCACCTGAGAGAAACCGGCTGACGCCGCTAATGTCCCTAGGGTCATCCACATGGTCCCAATACTTCGCAAACAAGCGTTTCTAACGACAGCATTAAATGCCGGTGATAACCAGTTATAGAAGAGAGGAGACTAACTGAGGACTCGTACGCGAAGAACTTGATCGCCGATTCAGGGAAAATCTTCACAACGGATAAACCATTCCCTGTCCAGAACGCAAACACACCTCCTTCTGCATAGATGCGCGCCACTGCATTGCCAATTGTACGTATACCTCCCAGACTTGGCGTAGGAGAGACCGGTGTCCCCCCAAGGTCTGGTGGCCGCGTGATGAGAAAGATTTTTAACCGATCAAAAGGTGCAGTGCATGTCCGCGATACTAGCAGGAAGGTGTCTCAATTTCGTGAAAGACGCTGATCTGAGAAATCTTACCGGCACCTGCGACGCCACCCGCAAGAAGGAATTTGATCGCCGAGTGATTGTCGAGCCAACTATGAGACTCGTGTTCATCGTCGTCATAAAGCTCGCCTTCTTCCTCATGTTCTTCATGGTGGGAGAGCGAAGACATCGATTGTGACAATGTCGTTCCTGACCCTGAAGCTATGGCATTGGATGGTGGTATATCTTCGGCACTTAGAAGGGCGTCACCTGGTGGAACTTGTCTGTCAAATCGAAGCAACTCAAAGAATACCCTTACGCACCCTCCATCGTGAGCCGAGCCGGCCCTCTACCATCATCCCCCATAAATTTGCTCACTTCATAATATTGGTAAATTTCAGCGGGAGAAACCTTCCGCGGTAGTAGGAGTAAGAAGTCCCGAAATTCCGCAAATGAAATCGATTGTGAATGTGGAGACGAAGTGAGGGTAGTGATGAAATCCGATAACATTTGTTGGGATAGATTTATGCCTAAACCATTGTCAGCACGGTACGAAGGCGACTTTGACGGATTTACCGGCTTTGCTGAGCGCCAAAGATAGCTCCTGTGCGTCTAGATTACCGTCTCCGTCCAGATCCAGTTCATCGTGAAAAATGGACCAAAGCTCTTGAGATGACATGGACACCCCATCACATCAGAACACAAGCGGGTTATCGAAACAACTGAGAAAAAAACTTACCGACTTCCTTTGCCTCCGCGTACTCCTTGAACTGTCTCCATGGTATCTCTCCTGGCCGCGAGCCCGATGAATTGGCTCCACAATGCCCAAGCAGTTCATCATCATATGCTACATACGTAGCCCTCAACTTCTCGGCCTTGGCGCGCGACATACCCCCGTCGACACCCTCAACGCTGATTCCTTCTCCATTTTCAATGTTCCTCGAAAGCCTCCGCTGTGGAAGGCGCTTCCAAAGTTCCTGCAGACGACGTTTTCGATTTTCTCTGCCCTCTGAGTCCCGAAACGCTTGGAGGGTATGTGGCGGTTGCGGTGGGGAGGCAGAGGGGTCAGAACGTAGCACGGGTATACCAGGGCGCTCGGCGGTGTCGGCGAGACAAGCGTCAAAAGTTTCTCGGCGGGTTGGGGTATTGGTGCGACTCGTACTCTCCATTCGCCTTTGTTAAGCGAAGATGCCAACGGTGAACCGGTGACACAACGCGCTATGTAGCGGTGTCGTTGAGAATGGTCCGGCCGGTGCCTCTTGGCGAACCAAGTTAAAACGAAGAGTGAAATCGAGGACCACCCTTAGAGGCTCATCGCATACCTCTATACACAACCGTGACAAATGATGGAGTAAAGTTGTTTACACGGAGTTTTCTGTTTACCTTCTTTGAACTTGTGAAAGTATCTCTCAGCTCTCTTTGGTTATTGCTCAACACAAGGGTCTGTATTGCATTTGAGGAGAATCGATATAGAAATACATGATCACACGGAGACCAGTCCGGTGGGTCCGGTGGATGGTCACCAGTTGACACATATACATGTTGCAAAACGTTTGACCTTCGATCCTATTAAGGCACTCCATTCGCCAACCCTCCCCCACCAGGGTACGTCGCCATCATCCTCGTTATGGTCAACAACAGTACGCCCACTTCGAGAGCTTCGAGCCTCAAATTTGGAAAATTGATGTAGCCCTACGTCACGCTTTTTGGACCAAAGTATAGAGCGTTCCGAAGATCCAAAATGTATCAACGTCTTCTCTGTCTGAACAGACGGGCTTTGTGTATTATAAGTAATGAAAGAAGGGGCGACTGTGGACGACTTTCTTCGTAATTCAGGTGAAGGAGAGTCGCAGTTACCGTCGAAAATGGAACATGAAGGCTGTGGAAAGAGTCGTAATGCGCACAAGCGGAAAAACTGAAGCAACTCACGGTTCCTGCGACAGGAAGCATGTCTTGTATGTCCGATGGTGTGTGGTGCTTACGGGTATGCGAGGATAGTGGGGGCGTTGGAGGTCGGTATTGCTTCGGGTGGATTTTAATACGTCAGCTGAAGAAAGACTCAAGTTATCGACGGCTATTGCATGCATACCTGATGTAATTTCTTCACGCGTCGACAAGGACTAGGGGGTAAATAAGAGGGCGCCGTCAATGGCGTATAACTTGAATCGTCGATCGATATCTCCTCTCCCTCTGGAGATTTGACCTAAGCAGTGTGAGGCATGCTAAGCGCGTCAAGAATGCAATGTTACAGGACCTACCAAAAGAGAAGGAACCTTCTTATTCAGCGCAGGTACTGCCCTTGGCAGAGATGTGCCATTAATGGTGGTATCAGTAGACTTGGATGTTATATCTGGTTGCATCGGAATCTTTTGAAAAACATTCTGCTCGTCAACCTGTGACTATGAGTTTGCGATGACAAAGGTATACTAGTTTTCCACGAAAGATACAACACACCGTTACGGAGTCATGCTTGAATGAGTGTGGTAGCTGGGTAGCAAACAGAGCCGGAGAGGTAGTAGGTGAAGGAATGTAGATTGGCACAGGTTTTCGGTAGCTCATACCCCGCTGCATGTTTGTGCAGAGAGCTGGTGGTGCAAGGCCATTGGGAGATGTAGAAAGGCTCCTTTATAACCTTGGAGCAAGGACAGGGCCAAAGCCGAAGGTGACACAAAACCATTGGTCGGGACGGAGAAGTCAGCGATTAGGGCCATACTTACAGGGCTATAGGTAGGTGGCCTATAGCACGCTTTGTGCATTTAGAGTGCTTCGATCGATCATGCGAACGACATGCAGCTCATGAACATCTGACAATTTTGGTTCTAGTGACTATAGTCGTGTTCCAGGGTCTGAGCGCCTCGAAGAACACGGAGGAACATTTCACATCGCGGCGCTAGTGATATAAGACAGGGTACATCCTGAAACACAAAGAACACGCGCAAAGAGAGTGGTGGGTACACTTGGATCAGAACAAAGGCACGGTGTTACGCGTGAGCTTCGCGTTAATATAAATCACGTGCGACGTGTCTTCTTTTTGAATTTCCCAACTGTCGATCCAAATCGATAAAGCCCTGATGTCGGCAAGCTGACCTCCCATTGTCTCTTTCTCTCATACCCCCACCAACTCCCATATTTTCTTACATACATCATCCATGCCTCCTCGTGGTGATTCTCGAGGTGCTGCTCAACGGGGCGGCGGTCCCTCCTTACGTGGACGAGGGACCACTCCTGTCCGTGGTGGACGCGGTGGCGCGACTCAAGTTCCCCACCACGCATTACCAACGTCACACATTACTACTGTGGGTGTCAAACGTCCTGGCTTCGGCACCGGAGGAAAACTGTCGCCCATCTACGTGAATTCCTTTGCTACTACAATTCCTGAAGGCATTATTCATCATTACGATGGTACGTGCTCGTGCTGGCTTTTGATACATGCATTGACTCATTTCTTGACGTTAACCTATCTAGTTGGTGAGATTTCATAAAATGCGCATCGTTTCTTTTATCTGACATTTTCCCAGTGATATCTCCGTCTGAGAAGACACTCCCCGCTCGCCTTAACATGGACCTCATCAAGGCACTGCAGGTCGACGTCGCCCCCCAAGTATTCACCCCTCGTGGTGTGTACGATGGTCGCAAGAATCTGTTCGCTGCTCGCGAACTGCCTTTTGGAGGCGCGGACTTCAGAGAGGTCAGTGACGCACTTAGCATTAATTGTACTTCCTGACTTTTTCTAGTTCGACGTCAGTCTCAGTAGTGGACGCGCAGAAACTGGAGGCAGAGGCCCTAAAGTGTACAGGATCAAACTCACTAAGGTTGCCGAAATTAACCCCGAGTGCGTGGCACGCCACACAACAATCCATAAGTCATCTCACAGAGCGAGCACAGGGTTTTGAGGCGATTCATCGCCGGCGACCAATCCCACGACAATACTGTCTTGACGGCAATTACCGTTAGTCTTCCTGCCTTTAGCGCTGAGGCGTTCTATTGATGTTTCGAGGGTTTATTTTAGGCGCTCAATGTCGTTATTCGAATGGAGCCAACTATGACCTATCCTTTCAATATTCGATCCTTTTTCACCGACCGTGAGACTAAGGACATAGGTCTTGGCCTTCAACTGTGGCGTGGTTACTTCCAGTCTGTCAGACCTGCTAGCGGACGCATGCTAATCAACGTCGACATCTCAACCGGTACCATGTACAAAGCTGGCCCTCTCTTGTCATTGTGCCTGGAATTTTTGAGTAGGAATGACCCTAACGTCCTGGCTCCCAGTCGCGGGTTTCCGGACCGTGAGAGGCTGCGTCTTCAGCGCTTCATTTCCGGCATTCGTGTCTTGACCAAGCATCCTGGTGCTGATGGAACTGTTCAGCAGACCCCTCGTGTCATCAAAAAACTGAGCTCTGCAGGTGCTAATGCTCTCACTTTCACTATGCGTGAAGGAGGGTCGATGTCTGTTGCTCAATACTTCCAGAAGACCCAGAACCAGAAGCTCAAGTTCCCGGATATCATTTGCGTCGAAGTTTGTCTATTCTTTCTTATGATAACACCGCTCAACTTATTCATATTATATTTAGGTCGGCTCAGGAGCGCTGATCCCCCTTGAACTGTGCACTGTTCCTCCCGGACAGATCATGAGGAAGCAAGTACCCCCAGAAAAGACCAAAGAAGTACTCGACTTTGCTACCAAGCGTCCCGGAGATCGCTTGAGAAGCATCGTCGATGGTCTCGCTGTATGTCACTCATTCGTTTCATGGGTTTGTCCTGACGTTTTTAGGTTCTTGCTTATGGACAATCCGAATATGTCCGCCAATTCGGCATGCATGTCGATACCTCTGGCCCGCTCAAAGTCCAAGCTAGGGTTTTGAAACCGCCTACCTTGAAATATGGTGCAGGAAGCAGACAACAGACCATTGTCAGTTTTTAATTTTTTTACTTTGTTATTCGTTGAGCTCACGGACGTAGGTCCCTCGGGACGGCTCGTGGAACATGTAAGCATTCGTCACGTTCTTTTGTTTCGAGGTATCCTGACGTTTGTCTGTAGGGTGGATAAGCGTTTCTTCAAGCCAGCCGAGGTAATAGAATGGTGTGTTGTTGTTTACGAACAGCAGCGCAGATTTGGCGAAAAGGAGGCCAGAGATATGGTTGATGGTCTCACTGCCAGTTTCCGAGATGTTGGTACGAGATCCTATTGTTTGTCTTGTGGTGAACTCACATTGATATGATTACAGGCATCAAGTTCCGTCGTGGCTTCAAGCCCTTGAACTCTAAGCAACAAAATCTCATGTATTTCTCTGTGAGTACTATTATCTACCTAGAGTTGATACTCTGTCGCTGAGATTCTATTTCGTTTTCATTAGTAATCTGCTTCATCTTAGCGTGCTCTGTCTGTATCATACTTGATCTGCATACTGACCTGGACTCTTGCAATATCTGTTGAAGATTCTCGAGCTGTGCACAATCCCCCTCTTTCTCGAATGTATTTAGCCTAGCTTCACGATATCCCTGCTTTACTGTATATCTCGCTGCTCCTGTGTGACATCTGTATATGCGTTTCTCACCTTCTCCGTCAACCATCCAGAAAACAATCATCCATGCTCGCTCAAAATGGACGAGTCTACTTTTTTTTCGAATATTATTACTCGCATGTATCATCAATGAATAGTCTTTACATTTTCGCCATCCAATGACGGGTCAATTGGAACAGTCCAGATGTGAACTCAGCAATTAATCGGTCTCAGACCAGGAAACCTGAAGCACTCGGACGTCAGGAACCTACGCCCCAAGGAATAGATGCCGGGGTTGACATCTATCACTTATATGGGATGGGTAGAGGGTGTCTGTCAATGCTGTCGATGTCTTACTTATATGCATCTGATCGAAAATTGGTCCTCGATAGTTTGAATCGTTGGCCCACGCACCAAGTATTTTATTTTCAAGCGCATGTGAACATATTATGTATTCGTCAACGGACATTATAACTCGACAGAACGGGACTACTTGGCATCAGATCATACGAGACGAGAACAGTACTGTTCCGCCGGTACATAGTCAGTAAAGAAAGGAAGGGCTGCATAGGAGGTGGAACATAGAAATACAATTATAGGAAGAATTTTATGATTAAAAAGGAGGCCGTTATTTCAAATTCATAGAATCCATGGGCTCCGCGTATGGGTTCACACTGTATACCTTGATCACGGGTGGGCTCTTGGTCAAATCGGCCGTCACAATAACCTAAAGCAGTGCATCAGCTATGTCTACAGAAAAGAAATGCCTGCTTGCACATACAGGTACTGTCATTAGCTCTCTAATATCCTGGATCCTGTGACCAGCTGGAGTGACCCTGAGGCCTTCAAACTCTGGCTTGACTTTGGCCTGCGAGATGAGACGTTGTTTCGAGCTCTCCTTCGCTTCAGGCTTGTCGCGACTGCGTTCCAGGATGATCTCATCATCGGCGTCGTCCTCATCGAAGAGAGCAGATTCATCATTTACTGAGCGTGACGCAACCTCCATCTTCAGAGCATGTTGCTCGGCATTCTGTTTGACCTTCTTAAGGTGTTCATCGTCGCTGTTCTCTGCGAGCCAGCTGATCACGTCGCGCTTAGACCAGTAGATCTGGAGCGTGTGTGAATGCTCGTCGTGGACATGGTTCTGCGAAGTGATGTTTAGAAACAGAAAGGTAGATAGAGTAAATCATACATCAATGGGCATTTGATCGACATGTACGCGCTTTTCAATACCAAATTCGGGTACAAGGACGTCGAAAGCTGCATCGAGAACTCCCACAACCTTGGCTTGGCGGATAACAGGACCATAGCGTTGAGTAAGGTCAGAGATAAGGACGCAAAGGAACAAATGTGCAGATTGCTCCTGAGCGAGAACAGCAGAGTCGCGCTTGCTAAAAAAAAAAGAGAGATCAGTTGAGTTTTCGTGAGTCATACATCATCGTACATATTGCATTGCTGGGCAACCTTGGCAACGGCATCGCGATCCATGGTAAATTTCACTTCTATTCCGCACACTAAACATTCCGTGAATCTCCCACCAGAAGTAAAACTCACCTCCACCCTGAAGGACACTCTCTAACTGACGATGTACCAAGATATCAGCATACCGCCTAATGGGCGAAGTGAAATGGGTGTAGAGAGGAACATTCAACGCATAGTGGGAATACTTGGCGATATCCAACATGCCCGCGCAGAAATACTTGGCACGATGGGTAGCTTTGAAGGAAAGCAACTCGAGCAACCTTCGGGCTGCGGGATCAATGATACTATTGAAAGACTTCATGAGGGCACCAGAAGAGGATGTGTCCATCTTGACACCGAGTCTTTCAGCCCGCTCTCTGAATGCAGTCTAGTATATCGTCAGGTTAAACAGACCGGCATTACAGAATGCAGGCTCTTACAAGGCGGCGCTCAATGGGAGTATCATGACGGCGAAGCAATGCCTGCTCAGGGAGGTGTACAGCGATCTGCTGCGCGACAGAGATGTTGCTTAAAAGCATAAACTGATAAGTATCGTCAATTGAAAGTCTGACTGTGATATCGTAGATAGAAACTGATTTACCTCCTCGACAAGGAAGTGCGCATCACCTCGTTTGTATTGTCCACAGTCAGTAGGTAGATCATTGCCATCAAGTTCAAACGAAAGCTTGAGCGATTCGATGCTAAGTAAACCATTCTCAAAGCGTGCGGCGCGCAGTTTCTGTGCCAAATCCCGAAGGTTGCGGACGTCATGTTCAATGTCTTGTGCCTCATGTTCGGGCGTAACGGGAACACTGCCTATACCATTGTCCTCAAGGATGTTCTGAGCGTCCTGATACGATAACTTCGCAGCAGACCTGCGCAAGAATATGAGTATGGCTTATATGAGATATAACGAACTTACTTTATGATAGTTTTGCCGAACCACTTGTTGAGGATTCTGGCCTCCTTGGTCATAGTGAAGATGACAGAGAAAGCAAGGCGTTCTTGCCCGGGAACTAAACTGCAGAGCTGTTCACTCAAAATGGGCGGTAACATAGGGACTGCGCGCTGAACAAGATAAACACTGGTTGCGCGCTTGCGGGCATCACGATCTAAGGCAGTATTGGGCTTCACGAAGAATGATACGTCTGCAATGTGAACGCCAACGTCATAAGTGCCATCGACATTGACCTTGATAGAGAGAGCATCATCGAGATCCTTGGCTGTTTCAGGGTCAATACTGAAGATGCGTTCGGAACGGAGGTCTTTGCGAACTTCAAACTCTCTCTCGGGGATCCTGATGTTAATAGATAGATCAGCAATCCGAAAGAAACGTGTTAAACATATTTTTCTTACGTCCAAGGTAAAGGTGGCAAGCATTTCAAGACATTGTCCGTAAAGTCTTCCGTGGGGAAGTTGCAATCCTTGAGAAGAGCGCTAGTCTCTACTTCAATGTCACCAATGGGACCCAATTCCTCTACCAGGGTACCGAAAGGATGTAGAGAGCTTATAGGCTAAAATAGAACCAGGAGAGATGAACAAACGAAGCACTTCCTCTAATTTGAACACCCACATGACGTTTGATGCAAGCCACAAACAACCTATCCACATATGTCTCTGAATTCTGCACGAAGTCTGGAGGAGCTTGTTCGGTTGGAATCGCAATCAGTGGCACCCGCTTATCAGTTGGCTTGAACCACACAATCTTCGGACGTTCGATG
The DNA here is from genome assembly GCA_017657355.1 of Termitomyces sp. K1Ac. Classification (NCBI taxonomy): domain Eukaryota; kingdom Fungi; phylum Basidiomycota; class Agaricomycetes; order Agaricales; family Lyophyllaceae; genus Termitomyces; species Termitomyces sp. K1Ac. The sequence continues at coordinate 18,382 of JAGGAS010037628.1, read as the reverse complement.
GGAGCGCGTCGAGGCTCGTCCCCGCGATCACCTTCTCGCTCGCGGCGTTCCGCTTCTTGTTTCTCCTTGGTGGCAGCAGACGATGGGCGAAGCAGGCCAAGGGTGCCCGAAAAGAGCTGGCCAGGCATGCGTTCGACAACAGCCACGACGTGACCTGCAAACTGGGGCTTAACATCATCCGTGACTCTGGAATGGTATAGGATAAGACTTCGAACAAGAATAAGAGGGAACAACAACATACTCCTCGTCTTCGAACAACATCAAACCCTGGCCTTCAACTTCTACATCATCTTTCTTCTTGTCGTCTTTCCGTCCACCATTTGCTTTCAAGTCGTAAGCAGCATTTTCTTCCTTCTTCCTCTTCTTCTCCTCCTTCTCCTTCTTAGTACCCCAAACTTCATCAACATCAAGGAGCTCTACAGCGACAATGTCACCCTCCAAAGCACGGTTACGATCCTTAGAACCACATATATAGATATCTGCATCCAGAACTTCTGTTGCGACGTACGCGTCAGAACGGTTGCGTTTGTTGACACGTAGTATGCCGACAACAAGTTTGCCTGCAGCGAGCAAGGGAGGTAAAGATGCCTGAGGAAGATAAGGTGCGAACAATGATTTGCGCTGAGGTTGATTAGATTGTTGTTGAAGCTGCGACTGGAACTGTTGCTGCTGTTGTTGGAGTATATTAACGCCAAGACCAAGACCCATCATGTTGGCAGCCATCATGTTTGGCAGCATATTTGGGAAACTGAACGAAGGCATCTTATGGTGATGACCTCCAGCTGCAGCACGGAATTGCTGCAAGCTTTGAAGCTGAGCCTGGGCTTGAGCGAGGTCAGCAGCAAAAGTATTATTACCTTGAACAGCACCAACACCGCCATCTAGATGATGCGTTAGAAACAATGGGGTCTTCTATAAACTAAACTTACTGATGCGCCAGCTGGAATCGGCACGGGAAACTTGACGAGAATGTCCATTGAAAGAGGGTGGGTTGAAGCCATCGTCAAATCCGTCTTGTCCAGAGTAGGGATAACTGATAGACCCGATTCCAGGTTGTGCGCCCTTATTCACAACATTCACGCTATGACGCCGCCCATGGCCACGGGGAATGCCCTGAGTTTGTCCATCAAGACCAATATTGAGACCATTTAGATTACCAAATTGGCTCATCGGATTTTGAAGGCTGCCAAATGTTGCACCTGCATTTGGGCTCATGGGTGCAGTGCTCTGAACACGCCGGTGAGCTCCTCGACTAGGTGCCAGACCAGGCGTCTGGAAAGACAAAACTTGATTGGAGGCAAGTTGCTGTTGATAAAGAGCCTGCTGCTGCTGTTGCAGGGCTTCTATTTGATTTTGAATAGCGATCTGTGAACATAGAGGATATCAATCAAGGGATGAAAAGAGCTTCTACAAAATAGGTCACCTGCTCTGCCATGATGCCAGTAATCTCACCACTTTCACTCTTCCTGTGAGTAGGGCGCGTAGATTCATGAGGAAAGTCATAAGTATGTTGTTGCTGTTGTTGAGGAAATTGGAAACCCATATCCTCTTCGCTGATGGGAGGTCCAGCAGGGCCAACAGCACGCTTGCGAGCCCCAAACATGAAGCCCGGCGCAAGTTGAGGGCGACCAGTGGGGCCGACAGAATCGGCTTGTTCTTGCTGTGCTGCTAGCGCGGCAAAACGGGGAGCCACGAAACTCTGGGACTGAGACTGAGAACGAGGCTGATGTGCGGATGGCCTTCGGTAATCAGGAATCTCGCCGTCTTCGAAAGAGGTGTTCCCGGTAGCGTCCTCCGCATCCTCCATCATAGCACCCAAATGAGGTGAGAATGAGTTGAAATTTCCAGAAAGGCCACCAGCGTTGAAAGACGCAGCTTTGCGATGTTTGACATCAGGCGCGAAAGTGGAGGAACCTGGCTGGAAAACAGGCGCGTTGAATGCCAAGTTAGAGTTAGCTTGGGGTTGGGCCATGGCGAAGCCGTTATGATTTGTGGGTTGCTGGACAGGAGAAGTCGTCTTAAGGTCTGCAATAACTCGCTGGAGAGAAGAAAGAGCGTCACTAGCTTCCGCAGCCTGGTGGGGCGACGGTGTCGTCTGTTTGGCAACAGCTTGTTCCTTGGGGGCATTATGACGTCCTCCCTGGGAAGCGGAGACCTGGCTCTTGCGATGCGATTGTCCCCGGTTAATGCCAGATTGGCTCTGCCTGCGTTGTTGATCTGGATTTTTCATAGTTTCAGATGGACGCCTTGCTGCCGATTCAGAGCCAGACTCGGGTTGGGACACTCCTCCGCTTGCCTTCTTGCTACCATTGCTTGTCCTTGAAGAGGGTCTAGGACCCTGAGCTGGCGCGCCGCCCATGGATTTGGCGCCGGAAGTGTTCGAGACATTGCGTTTGTTGGCACCACGATTATTACCAGAAGCAGACGTAGGCTTCTTCTCGTCCTTCTTGGGCGGCGGTTGGGGTTGTGGCGTGAGTTCGTCGGTCATGTCGTTCGTAACGTAGTTTTAATAATAGAGTTTTGTTATCTTTTTGTGGTTTTGAATTTCAGTGTTCGAGCGAGTCCTGTGTCTGGACAATGATGGATCAGCTAAGTGCAACACACTCGTGTTACATGAGCCAGAACGACTAACGAGGAAGATGGGTCTGGTATGGCTTTGCCCTGTGGGGCGAGTGAGGAGAAAGAATGCGTAGGAGGGTTATCGGTGTGGTGGTGAAATGAAGGACACTTGATGGTAATGCCGACTCAGTCCGGAGTAAGTACTGGGGTGACCTTCCCACGAACTGTAAACCTCAGATTCCAGATCTCTGGAACACTTCATGTATGTTCCACGTTTCCTTCATCCATCGTCATGCCGAGACAGTCAAGGAACTAATCATACATTAATGCATGTCTAACGGTGCTCGGATATTCTATGCTCCACATAATAGTCCACCATCCTCTATGCCTTTGCAAGTTTGGAAATGATGGCGTTCGTAAACTCAACGGTCGACGCCTTTCCGCCCAAGTCACCAGTGATTGTCTTGCCTTCAGCAATAGTCTGTTCAAAGTCTGAGTATACATTCCAACACCAAGAGTGCAGCGCTTACGCTCAAAGCAGCTTTTTCAATCCTGCCTGCATGTTCATTCAAGTTCATGTGCCTGTTGCTTCCGTAAGCACAACGGAAGAAAATGCAAATATGATAAGGTACATACCTCAGCATCATGAGGGAAGACAAAAGGAGCGCGGTTGGATTGGCTAAACCCTTGCCTGAATTTTGATGGAATGTGGTTAGTTCAAAAAAGGACACTATACTTAGACTGACCCGCAATATCAGGAGCGGAACCATGAACAGCTTCAAAGATAGATGCATCCTGATACCTTGTTGAGAGAAGTGTAATGATATCAGGACCCGGTAATGCTTACCCGCCCAATGTTACCTGATGGTGTGAGACCGAGGCCACCGATGAGACCGGCGCACATATCGGATAGAATGTCACCGTACAGATTCGGCATCACCATGACACGATCCGAGAAAGGTTTCGGATTTTGGACAATCTGAGCATAATTCTGGTGATTTCAAATGGGCAATTGATACACTTGACAAACCTGGAGGCAGACACGATCGAGGAGGTCTTCATCGTACTTGACGTCCGGAAAGTCCTTTGAGACTTCGCGGCAAGCTGATAAGAACATTCCGTCTGACATTTTCCTTGAATAGTTTGAGCTGGGACTCGGTGAAGTATTAGGGCATACGAACATGATATTGGCCTTGTGAACTGCGGTGACACGATTTCGTCCACTTGACTGAGCGTAATCAAAGGCGTACCGAGCGACTCGCTCAGAGGCATCCCAAGTAATAAGTTTGATGGACTGGACAACTCCGTCGACTATCTGTTACTTCAAAGTCAGTGTCTCGACTGGAATCACAATTTGCAACCAAGTACTTCATGTTCTATACCAGAATACTCTCCCTCGGTATTCTCGCGAATGAGGACGGTGTTCACGTTGTCGTATGGCGTTTTAAAACCTTGGATGGAAACACAGGGTCGGACATTAGCAAAGAGATTGAAGGTTCGTCTCAATGTTAGGTTTAGAGAGACGTGGCCCTTTCCAACTGCGAATACAGTTGAGAGACAGAGTAACAGGTCAGATGATAGACACGAACTGGGGGTGGCAAGAGGGCCTGGAAAAAAGTGAGATTGGCAATAAGCAATTATGACAGAACAAGTACCTTTCAAGGCAACGGTGTTGCGCTTGACCGATTGGATAGCAGAGTCAGGAATGACAGTTTTACCACCCTTAAGAATGGGCGTTACGCTGACTTCCTCCCATTGAATTGGCACCTGTATGTTCACATGAGTACAGGGATGGTTCGAGTCATCAGGTATGAAACCTCAGCAGCAACATAGATGTCCTTAATAGACTGGCTGATTTCGGGACCAATGCCTGGATGTCTGGTTGAGCTCTCTTCGAGCCGTAGAAGCTGAAACTGAAACGGGGTGCTCACCGTCTCCGGGAATGAGAGTAACGGTATATTTTCCCTTTACAAGACATGAGCTGGAAACTGTACTGAATGAACATTTGGGACTCACATTGCTATCCTTTTTTCCAGCAAAGGCAGCTGTCGGAGCTGCAGCAGCATATCTGCGGACAGCCTAGAACCGGTGAGCTCTAGACCAGAGACAAGAGTAGTTCGACTGACAGAAGAACGGCTGAAGGCGCCCTGCGCAAAGTTAGCAAGAGATTTGGACCTGAACATGTTAGAGGTGAAGGGATGTAAAATTCAACAGTAGCAGCATTCTTACCGAACCGCCCATTTTCCGTCGAGTCCACGTGGACGCTGTAAGGTGGTTCCGCTCAGACCGCGTTGCCTCACTTCTGCTCCAACTACATACATAGTGGTATACATATTATGATTCAACTTTCATCATCGTACATAGTTCCCCTCTAACAAGATTTACAAACTGAAAAGAGATACAGGGAGATAGATTATTGATAGAGCCCGATCAACTCAATAAAGCGTTAAGTTGTTGTCTGTATTTTTCCATATTTTGTTCCGTTTCTTCCTCCTCTAGCGTTTGAGAAGTCTGTGACCTCATGAGTAGGGCCTCAAATGCTTAGGTATACACATACCGGAAGGCCTGTTCCAACTTTTCCTGCTTCTCCAAGCTTACCATCTGTCAGTTCGAACAATACCTTATCGACCTCGGCTTCAGCCTCCTCTTCAAGATCTTCGTCCTCCTCCATATCGAGAGTATCCTGAAGCATCTCGTCTAGAATGCCAGCCTGGACTCGAATGTGATTAGAGTTTACAAAGAAGACGTGGAAATTCTGACCTTTGTCATCTCCATGCTCATTTCGCGCATTGTCTGGCTGATCTGAGGGAGTTTGACGAGTGCATTTGATAGTTTCATGATTTCTGTTGACTTCTGCAGAGATCCAGTTACTTTCAGCATCGCTTCGGAGAGTCGGTGATGAGCTTGTGATACGGTTTAGAATCAGGATGACATACCCATTTGTTGCGTTAATTGGGTGCCTATGGAGCCGAGTCTGGCTTTGCTCACAGACAACCGATCTTTCTGTTTGTCACTCCTCACAACTTCTTTCGCAAGTATACGCGCTGATTTGACATCCCCCTTGGAAGCCAATTGCTTCACGGTTTGTCGAGCTTTAATTGTCGCCAGGTCGAGCTATGGAATGACGCATAGTGAAAGATTGTGGGGTAGATGGTGCGGTGAGAGTCCCAACCTGCCTCATTTCCCGGTCTAGCTGGCGGCTTTCCGCTCGAAGCTTTGCCTGCCATGCTCGTACTCTTTCTTCAGGGGTGGGTCCATAGAGAAAACGGTTGATTGTCTGCATGGAAGTGCTATAAATCCATAATAAAGGCTACAGATACGCTGTACATAACATAAATGAAATCGTCGTCAGAGTCGTCTCGAAATACATACTAGTATACCATGAATACCAGCACACGGTATGTTTAAAATACTGATCTTCCATCCTTGGGGCTACAATCACGGAACTCGCTGTATCTGGTTGACCAAGGTCTCCCAATAATTCCAATCCGACCCATCCAAACCAGTCAGTAGTCGCAGATCAGTTCCAGTAATTTGGTTAGTCCCTACCCATCCTGATAAATCAGCACCTCCGGGACCGCCCCACACCAAGCTGCTCGTTGTGGCATCTAATGGGGCATTGCTGACAGTATTACACCAGTGATCGAGCAATTGTTGTGCAGCAGATTCCTCCTCCGTATTCGGACTCCCTGTACCAGTAGGGGATTGCGCAAATTCTGAAGAAGTTTGCTGTAGTCTTTGAAATGTAGGGGATTGATTGATGTTTCCAGAAGTAGAGTAGTTCGATGGAGGAGAATGCAATGGTTCTAATGTCGATAAGTTCAATAAAGACGGGAATGGTCGTGAAGGTGACGAGACCGCGACGGGCTGTTGTAGCTCCAGTAAAAGCTGAGCTTGTTCTTTGTTGGTAGATTTCGGAGGTGCTTGCCCTTGAATTTCAACTTGCGAAGCCTTGGTTTGCAAAAATTCAATAGTTTTGAGTTCTCTGCGAGTTGTTTCATCCATCTCTCGCACCCCTTCATGTTCCTTGATAAAACCATCCAAGATAGCGCGCATAGCAGCGGCATCTTGCCCTCGTGGCTCAAGGACTAGATAGATCCCACTGATCATGGCTGTCTGAAATTCTCGATATGCGTTGCTCAGAGATTCGCGAGTTTCCTTGGGCATGACTTCTCTGAAGCTTTGTCGAACTTCAAAATCTTTGATAGCTGATTCAAAGCAGGCTGCACGAGACCGAGCATAACGATCGCTGCTTAGTCGTCGGAGGATGTAGGGCCGATGGAGACTGGTTCTGACGAAAAGAATCTCGGTAATGAGCAGGAAACGGTGAACCGGGATGTATTTTAATGTTTCGTCCAGAGACTTGTCGGGATTTAGAGCGAAATGAGGTGGAAGGCGGGTAACAAGTTTCAGAAGCTCGTCATCAAGAGCAACGACTTCGGAATAAGAACTTCTTTCCCGGACTTGCTGAAAATGATGGACTATTCTGCCAATGATTTTGGCAAGTTGGTGGCGTAGAATAACAAATGTCATTGGTGTCGGGGAAGTCAAAGGTGGACTTTCAACAGGTAGGGGAGTAGAAGTTTCGTCATCGATATTTAAAGGTGTCTTGGCAGATGTATGGTCATCCTGAATCGAGTTGGGGCGTCCAAGAACCAAGGCATAAGACCGATCCGCATGATAGAGATAGGACCTGGTAGATATCGTTGGTGGTTTGATCACTAAGTGTAAAAGAAGGAAGTGTACCATATGCGCCTGCGATACTCGACTTTTGATGCATCTAAGCCCTGAGAGACTTGAGCAGGATATCAAGACAAACTACCTTTGCCCTTACCATACTTGATCCATCTCTATGTAGACCTAGGGCTTGCGCTGTTCGTACAGCAGCACCCAGTTGACTCCAGCATTCTGTGATCCGACGGTCGAACGTCAAGAAACGTGCGCTCTACTTCCCTTCAGAACATCGATATTGACAAGTGCGTGCGTTTCTTACCAGCAACCGGGTCAAGACAATGTCCAACGAGTCCGGTTGTATAGCGGCTGCAATTAATAATGACCGCCTAGCTGAGCATAAATGAACAACATGTGGCAAACTGGACAGTATAGGACTCACATGACCAGTAGTAGCGTAACGATGTAAGTCGCCGATTTCGCGCGTCACCAGCAATGTGCTCGGGGGCCAATCGTACGGAAATTGCAAGAACTACAAAAAGGAGGGGGAGGAATCGAACATCGTTCGGATTCGTAGCTCCGATACCATCACGGCCATGAGCAGATATCGATGCATAGGCTAGGCGAAAATCTCTTTCTGAAATGGGATATCGAGTCCAATTGCTAGGAACATGGAAATGAGTGTTACTTGGACTAAGCAGCAGTTACTTACATCGAAGAGAAATAATAATCGATGAGGACGTCTGACGATCTTGCTGGAGGAAGTTCTTGGAGTAGTTCGGATATTTTGTGTGGGGAAACACCGCATTCTTGCACCAGAGATTTTAAATTATCTGCAGCGGAGGGTTCTAGGTCTTCTCCTATCAGCGACTGTCCTTCTCCATTCGCGGAAGATTGAGAAGGAGGCGGTAGTTGTATCAATTCAAAGTTTCTTGAGTCGAGGGGACGTCGGGAGGAACCTTGATCACCACCTTCTGGAGCTGATAGGCCCACATTTTGTAACTAGAGAACAAGGGTTTAGTGTAGGATCCAAAGAACATTGTAAAAACATACTTGCTCAAGAACAGAGCCCGGGGCAACGCTTCCCAGTGCGCTCTTCCCATACCATTTTCCACTCTGAAATGATCCCCCACTGGGATCCTGGTCTTCTGTCTGGGAAGGACTATCGTCATCCCCGTCTGATACTGAACGTTGTTGCGATGTTGTTGCATTAGAGGAAGAGCGAAATGACCCAAGAGAGCAATATTGAGGCAGGGCTATTTCAACAATGTGCTCTAACCTGGCCAGACGAGCGCTAAGGTCTTGATCGGCCTTTCCTGGAGTGTACGCTTTACAAAGATCGGGGACCTTCCTTGCCACACACTTCTGAAAAGTTAGTTCGAGACTGAGGGAGTACAAGTTTCTTCCTCACATGAGAGCAAGGAACCTGTCTGTCGCACTAGAACCAACATTTACTCGCGAACAAATTAAATAAAATCCGCAATCTCGAACCTTTTGCTTGCGGCGATGGCATTCACCGCAGGAGAAGCTATAATGCAAAGTTAGGTGGCATGATTGAGGAGAGATTTGGATGTTACCTGACTCTCGTCCGCTGTTTCTTCGAAGACAGTGAACCCAGATCATCATCTTCAAATTTCTTTCGCTTGATTGCTGAGGGTGGGTTGGAAGAGGGACCGAAAGGAGTAAGCGTGTGCGCCGGAGGCTTGACCATCCCTCAATCGAATGATGGAGCTTTGAAGGCGTGAAAGGAAAAATTGAAGTATTAGGAATAAAGATAGAGCTGACTCGAGGTAATGGATTGATGTGATAGGTCCGGTGATCCGGTCACTTACAAAAAAAAAGGTCCTCTCCCTCGATCAACTGCAGTCAACTGCATATATAGGTTGAACCACGATAAGGTCTTTCAGCAGCCAACGCCAGGTGATGGATGTACTCTCCTTTAATCATGTTAAGCTGTCCCTCGAGAGACCCTATAAGGATGACAACGGTGATCATATACCAGTGCTCTTTGATATCACGCCAGAGGGTCAACAAATCTACGAGAAGTTGGTAACATCTCCCCAAATGTTATACATTTCTTTCTCACTCGTTTCCAACTATAAGAAAGGAAAATGCGACCAAGGTCTTAGGGGATAACCTACGCCGTATCTTCATTGAGCGAGGGGTCGATTTCTTCGACAAGAATAAAGGACATGAGCTCGAGGAGGGACTTCTTGCTGGTGATGTCGATATCGACGACACCTCCGATACATCTGAAAACCCTGAAGAAGATAGATCGAGTACTCGAACCATGAATGTGGAGGAATTACTCAAGATGCGTGCTGAAATCATCCCCCAATTATTGTGAGCGAGTTCGAGCGACGATTTCGTGATAAAGGACTTTGACTATGACAGCATTTCGTTAGGAGAGATAACACTTGCTAGAGACCTTCTGGCTTCACTATTGTCCTCTTCATCCCCTCAACCCGAAGATTCAGCAACGAATCTCTCTGCCACAGTTGTCACAAAGCCGCCTCCGATTGTATCTGTGCAAGCTTTCAATGCACAACTCACTATTGGCAGTAAAGATGAAGCGCTAAGAAAAGCCGCGAATGTCTTTAAATCGGCCGCTGGCAGCATGGACAGAGGTAGGATCAAGGGGGAGAAATATTGGGTGGATGCTCTCAAGGTCAGAAGAGCCAACTGGGGCCTAAACCCTGCCCCTCTGCCCTTTGGGTCTGCGACCGGGAAGGGGGCAGATAAAACGTCCAAAGACTTTCTCATCTCATATGGTCTTGAAGAATGTCTGTTTGTCCAGGCCTGATCTTCGACAATATCTGATATTCGACCTTGCAGCTCCTGCAATGTTTCGGCGACAGGCAGTCGCTCGTATGGCTTCAGAAGAGATTTCCACGCATGGCCTTGTGTTTTTACATCGCCAACACACACGTCTACGGATCTCTGTTTCAGTCGTTGGAAGAGATGGTATATGTACCACCTCCCAAAACACGCTTAGTAAAGTCGACGAGAATGGTCCAGAGGGTGCCTTGAAAGGCGCGCAACAAGAGATTGTTGAACAAGAAATCTTTTCTCTCCTGGTTCAAGAAGCTGGAAATTTCCCTACGGCATCTGCTCGAGTATCAGAAAGACTTATTGTCATTGACGCAGCTCATGGTACAGAATTGAGATTCGAGCTCGTATGTCGAAACACTTTCCATGCTCAATGGTATTGGCTAACTTGATGATTTAGTTAGAAGATCAAGTCCTGCCGCCGAACTCATCAGATGAACTCTGTAGAGAGAAGTGTAACCTGATATATTTTGCTCTGCATGCCCTCCTTATACGGCGGCACGGATTTTTGCAAGCACAAAGACTCGGTACAATGGGCATCGGTGGCATTGCCAAGGGCAATTCACATCCACCCCCAATACTGCAACCTATCATCGATTTGCTACAATATCAAGTCTTTTGCGAACGAGTCAAATCAGAAATAGATAAAATGGTTGCGGCCTTATCTGTTGCAGGTATCCAGTCATCGTTGCGTTTCAACCCTGTCGGAGAAACTGGTCGTCAGCTTGTCCAATTACTCGAAAAAAGTAGCGGGAAAGTCATCGGCGGAGAAGCTGTCCTCAGAATTGATGACCGGTACGTGTCTTCGCTGTGGACAATCGCTTGCCCTCAAAAGTAGCTCTTAAAGGCATACAATTCGTTTGACATTCCTCTCCCCATCGTCATTGACTGCGCACCTTTCTCAAGCAACATTGACAATATCATCTATTCCTCAACTCTGTCAATTATTGACAGATGAAGTCGAGAGATGTCTCTTATATAGGATCTGCGAACGAGCTAGGGAGACACACGGCCATGTCGGGGGAACTTGGTTCGTTGATCTGAGTAGGTGTGTTGGTAGATGGGAGGGTTGCGTGTTGTACGTCGTCCATCAGTCCTCCTTGCCTCTTTTTCACCTACTTTCTTCAAGGAACTTTCACGTATCCTTTGGGAAGGACTTTTCTATCGATTGTTCTGCCTTCAAATTGCACAAAAAAACACCAAAACAGGGTCAGCTGGATCGCTATTCGTCGAGCTCTCCTACAGAACCACTGCTTTCGTGGATCGAGCACATAATTACGACCGCAGCCTTGTCATCACCGGAAAAATAAAATAAAAAGTTTCCACCTTTGTACACAATAGTTGTCTTACACCAGACATTTACTAGATATGATGCAGGGCAATGAGTGTATAGGTGTATGCATGAAACATGGATGTGGCATATGCATCAATAAGGAAGACGACGTCATGAAGTCGTAGAAATCTACTCCTCGTCTTCCTCGTCCTCTCCAGCGCCACCTGCATGGAATTTCTCGATCTTGGCAGCGATGTTGGCTTTGCGTTGAGCCAGAGTGAGTCTTGGTGTGCGGTACTTGGTACTTTCCGCTTTCCAGTCTTTCGTTTTCTCGGTAGGCTTAAAGGTAGGATCTTCCCGGATAGCAGCATAGGCATTCGTGTAAATTTCCTCCATGTCTTCGGAGCCAACACCATCAGCAAGATAGGTTGAGAACTGCTTCTTGAACCTAACATCGACAATTAAGATTGAGACGACTTCGTTAGAACACAAACCGACCTTTCATCATCTTCCTCCTCAAGACTCTCCATGTATTCAGCGACATGACCACCAAAGATGTATTTTTTCAGCACTTCAGCATCCAACTCCTTGCTTTCAGGGTCGTAACCGGGGAAGCGCTTGTCTGAGTGAGGGACGAAGATTCCACCATCGCTGGCACCTTTCAACGCGCCGAAAACTCGCGAACCGGTTGAAGTGCGCTTCAAGCCAACATCCAGGAAGGCCTTGAAGGGTCGAGGAGCATCTTCTTCATCTAGAGCCTCCGTCACTTGGAAGGTACCGTCAGGCTCAACAACTCCCTCGTATTTGTCAGCAAGACCCAATTTTGCCAGAGCACGACGGGCGGCAAGAAGGCCGGTCGCATATGCTTGATATACAGTAAGAAAGCATGATCTCGAATGGAACAAGGTGTTTACCTGCTGTCCAATTTGTGAGACCATGGTTGATACCGTATCTTGGGAGCTCTTTTGAAGTCGCAGCAGTCAGAACAAAGTCGCCTTGTAGGCGTGCGTAAATAATTTGAACGGTGATGAAGCGATTGGAGAAGCGAACGACCAAGCGGTACTTGGGCGCATTGCTGAAAGGTAGATTAGATGAAGATTTATGTTCATGACTTGCGCATGCATACTATTTGTTCTTCGCCTGGGTTACAAGCCTTTTGCGGGCATAGTCTACAGAAATGTTGTTAAAAAGTAGCTAAGTAGGGTTAAAGGAGGGCGTACAATCGGTCTTTCCTTCACGCCTTCTGCGGTACTTGACCTGGAAACGAGAGAAGTAGGCGTCGGACTTGACCTTTTTGACGAACGGCATGTCTAAAGAAAAGATAGGTTAGTCCGTAGCTGAGAACCCGTCATCCATAAGTCAAAGCGTCCATCCAGCGTAGCACGACCCGTGATTGACATTCAAACCTCACAGAGTGTGGGCGCTTCGAGCACGGATCCACGCCATCGAAGAACAGACGAACATACCTTGAGGAGGGGCGAGGGGACTGGAGGCAACGGTGAGCAGACGACGAAACTTTCACGATAACTTCGACAGTCCGAAATAGGAAATATTATGTAATGTGTGAAATATCGTGATTCGGCCCAGTGACCTGGTCTGACAACAACCTTTATTGAACGTTCTATACACATTTCAACAGGCGCACGTCGACTCTTTGGCTTCCCTCGAGAATGGACCCTCATCAGCAATACCACTACCAGTATCAGCAGCAGCAGCAAGCTGGATACGATGTCAATCCTTATTTCAAGCCTTATCAGCCCTCCTTTCCTCTTGCGGGTTCTTCCTCGTCGCATAGCGCTCCTGTGCCGGCCAACGCATACGAATACGATGTCGGAATTCTAGCCCAGCAAAGTGTTTATGTACCCGGCGCAATGATAGATAAGCGTGGTGGTGCCGGTGGGAAGCTCGCCAAAGGTGGTAAGCGCACGACTGTGCTGCGCAAAGGAGGAGGAAAGGTGTGGGAGGATCAAACATTGCTAGAGTGGAATCCTTGTGAGTTTTGACCAATATATGAGAATATCTGCCGATGATTTTTTTGTAGCTTGGTTCCGATTGTTCGTCGGTGACCTGAGTAATGATGTGTCCGATGATGTTCTCGCCAATGCGTTCAATAAGTATCCATCGTTCACGAAAGCTCGTGTCATCCGTGACCGCCTCAGTCAGAAAGTGAGTAATCAGCGTACTTTCGGACCTTGCGGTACTTATCGAAGTACAGGCTAAATATGGATTCGTCGCCTTTTCTGATCCAGAAGACTTTCTAAAGGCTTGGAAGGAGATGGATGGTATCTCACTTGTTATCATTTCACTGTTATGCACTGCTAAATGGTTCACAGGCAAATATGTGGGTAATCGTCCTGTTAAGCTTAAGAAAGCGGATGACGGTTCCATACGCCCGGTGGAAATTGGCCATAGGAAAGCGAAGAAGCTAGAACAAGATTTGAAGAAGAACCGACACAAACCTTACTGAAGTTAGGCATTTCGATGGGGGGAAATTGTCACCCGTCGTGTATGTTCACGTTCCCTGTATACCTAGATTGCTCTTGCTCATCTGCCTTTGCGAGCCTCTAATAATTTCGAACATGGTCAGTTCCTTCTGATTTACAGAGTTATGCTCGTTGTAGACTCTGAGTTCTTGGTATTTCATGAGATGGCCTTCATTTCCAGCCGGTATGCAGTAGTCTGGCATGTTTTAGTCGAGAAATTTCAACGGTTGTACAATGTAAGTCGAAACAGTTTGAGGGCCTTTGGGTCAACTGCTCTGAAAAAGTCCAAAACTTCCCACGATTCGGACCAGCTACTGTTCTGAAGTTTAAAGTCTACAACTTGCAAGTCCTTGTCAGTGGTCTAGTTCTTTACATTTCTTCCATCTATCGACTATAACACTTTTGTGTTGACCAACGTAGTCTGCATAACGTCTGCACCATGGATATAGACAACCTGTTCAAGGTTCACAAAAAATCATCTTACATCTAAACCATGCTGACTTATGGCCGCTTTCCCAGGTTCCAAAGTTCCCTGCTAGTGGAAATAAGAGGAAATTACCGGACAATCCTACACCTGAGATGTTGAAGAGAATGAGAATGGATTTGCCAGTTCCAGAGCAGAAATCGCCACCACCAGAATCTCACACTAACGGAAAAGGCAAAATTCGTGTCGCGACGGTTGAGGACGAAGAGGACGAAGAAGTGGACCATAACTTCGCGCCTGGTGGAGATGCAGATTACTTTGCCGAAGAAGACGAGGACGGGCGCTTCTTTGGCGGTGGCTTAACTTCAGAACAAAAGGAGATTTTGAATATATTTGAGAGTGCAGGTGGAGAGGCTGCTGTTGACGACGTAAGTCTTCGATTACTGGCAGTTAATGCTCTAATCCAGTACTAAAATCAGATATTTGGCAGTCAGAAGCATTATCTATAACAGCTATCCGCCGAATGCTTCTCAGGTTTGAACGTGCGATGAATAAGAACCAGGACCTACGGTCGAAGTATCCAGACGAACCAACGAAGTAAGTGCAGCGATTCTTGTTGTCTGTACTTGCAATGACCGTTCATCTTTTAGGTTCATAGATTCAGAAGCTGACCTTGATGCAGCAATTAAAGCATTACTACCCCTGGCGCAAGCACCCGTACTCGCTTACCCCGAGCTCGTACGTTCTGGTTCTGTGGTGCTTCTTGTCGGCCTTCTAGCACACGAGAATGCAGACATCGTAATCGATGTTGTTGAACTTATCCACGAGCTTACGGACGAAGATGTTGGAAATGAGGATGACGAACAGGAATCAGGGGAAACTGCTGAGGAGGTTCTCAAAGTCCTCACCGAGGCCTTGGTGTGTATATTCCAAATTCAATTCTTGAAACGGGTTTTCTTGACTTTCTGGCCTTAAAGCTAGAGAATTCTATTCTTGAACTTCTGGTTGAGAACCTTTCTAGGTTAAAAGAAAGTGAAGAGTCAGATCGCCAAGGAGTATTCCACATCTTAGGTTCGTCAACTAGTCCATTGAATCACAACTTGACTGTTTCATGAATGGTTGCTAGGCATATTCGAGAACGTCCTTGGGTTTGATCCCCAACTATCTGCAAAAATCGTAGGGAAGACTACAATGCTGTCCTGGCTTCTTAATCGCATTCAGTCGAAAACTCATGACGAGAACCGTGGTTATGCTGCAGAGCTGCTTTCAATTCTGTTGCAAGACAATCAACAAAACAGACAAGAATTTGGGAAACAGGATGGCGTCGAAATCACTCTCAAGACTCTTTCTGTGAGATTCTATCTCAGGTAATCTGTGCTGTCGACCTTAGTTGATATATAGCAATACCGCCGCCGCGATCCTATTGATGCCGACGAGACTGAATTCATGGAGAATATCTTCGATGCCCTCTGCTCGGCGCTCAGTGAAACATCAGTGAAAACACAGTTTATGGCCGCTGAAGGGCCCGATCTCATGGTTCTAATGATGAAGTGAGTACTTGAACGAGATCGTGTAATTCGAGATGTTGACTGTCGTCAAGAGAAAAGTTGCAATCGAAATCCCGGTCTATCAAGGTGTTGGACTACGCCATGTCTGGTGTAGCAGGTTCTGCCATCTGTGAAACCTTCGTCGAAGCCTCTGGTTTGAAGACTCTGTTTCCGGCACTCATGGGCAAGGTGCGTTTTATGTATCGTTCACTGTACACATTGTTGAAAAGACATTAGGGTTCAAAAAAGCAGAAATCTACAACCAACCTTCCACCGTCAGAGGACACAGGGCACATTCTAGGCATTATATCGTCGTTGTTTTCAAACATTGCATCTGATTCTCCTGCACGAATACGGCTTTTGGCCAAGTTCGTAGAGTCAAATTATGAAAAGGTGGATAAATTGTTGGAGATACACGGAGGATGCGAATATCATCGCCAAGGCACCCTTGGTTTTGGCCAACTCTTTCTGGAAACGGATCTCTGCTGCCACTTTCTTTTGTAACCGTAGAAACAAGGAATCAATCAATGGCGACTGGCCCAATATTGGACTATACATCTCTGTCAAAAGATGAAAAAGTTGTCGATTGACCATAGAGACAACAACACACCAATTACGATTTTCGCAATGTTACAAACCATTTCGCCAAATCGAGGGTCGGTAACGTATTTCACCAAAAGACGAAGGACAGGTTCGAGCAGGACATCGTCACGGCCAGAGAGCGCTGTCCTCAAACCATCGCGATGAATTAGCTCCTGGATCAAGGAAAATGTTGTCGTTGGCGGGACTTGCTATTTATCGCGATGAGAAAACACCCTTTGTGTTATATGTTGAATGAAACAAACCTTGCGCAAAACAGAATCCAAAGCAGCTGAGTATTTAAAGCTCTTGAGAAGCTTATCGTAATCTCTGAGCCTTTTTGTTCGTCTGCTTTCTATCCGAAGCTCGTCGGCCGAACCAAGAGGTTTGGCCTGCATCTTGCCACGAACAGTACCCTCTCCAAGTCCTGGATGTGAGGCACCAAGGAAGGATTCAAAGGTACTCGAACGTAATAAATCGGTGGTTGTTGTTTCTACCGTTTTCGATTGTCGCCGACGAACAGAGAGAGTGCCATCTGACATGCCGGCCGCTATATGTGTTTCGTCGGGCTAGGTTCAAAAAATGAGGTTTAACATATGGACCTCAGCAATAGTAACATACCGAGATGCCAAGACACAAAATGGGGGCAGGGTATCGCATTGTATGAACGACTTTGTAGGTGCTGACGTCGTAGACCTTAACCATCTGGTCAAGGGCACCGGTTAGGAGTCGACCAGCGTTAGCGTCGAATGCTAAAGAGGTGACTGTTTTCTGGTGATTTGAAAGAGCGCGTATACAACGGCCACCTGAGACGATATCCCAGATTCGAATAATGGGACCCGCGGATGATAATGCAACAGTTCCTGAAGGGAAGAGCAGGACCTGCTCTACCGGGGTACTTCCAGCAGCACCAGGAGCCGAACCCTCCCCCATCACCATTTCGCAATGGCCAGAACGCGAATCAAACAAGCGCACAGTCGAGTCATAAGAACCGGTCAAAACAAGGTGGGGATTGGACGTAGATATCTGACCAGAGCGCACATAGTCGGTGTGTGATGTAAAGGTAGAAATAGGGGATTGAGAGGGAACATCCCATAGCTTAGCGGTTGTATCATCAGAACATGACAGAACCTGGGCCGGTGAAAGCGTCGAAAACTTGGTGACATGTACAGGTTGTTTATGAGAATCAAAGGTACGAAGAATCGCACGAGAGTTTATGTCGAATACCTGGAACCAACATCAGAAATCAGCAACTTTATGCAATCAATAACAATACGAATTGACCACACCTGTATCAGCCCGCTATCATCCCCTGCTACGACGAGTTTGCCATCTTGTCGGATGTTACCACTACGCGCTACATCTTTGAACCGGGATATGGTTTTTGTTATTTTTTGCGTCCGAGGCGCGTAAATTTGCACTCTGGTCGCGGCCGTCACAGCGTACCGGTGTGGTTTGGAGGGTGAGAAGTGAATCGACGTAATTGGTGCATACTCCTTGATGAAAACAGGATGCTTGAACTGCCGCCAATATCTCGACTCCGCATTATGCTTCGAGGTGCTCGGTCGAGGATGTGATTTAATGACAACTGGCTGGTAGTCCATCCTCACTTTTGGTGTGGCCCCAAGTCGCCTCAAAAAATCATGATCTAGCACGTGCTCTTCGGATCGGTCACCTGTCAAAATTCTAACTCAGCTCCACGTGAGTCTCTGATAAGATTGATCGATCCGGTCTTTCTCAAGTTTTCACCTTTCCGCATCCGACAGAACCAGCCTTCAAGAAAACTCCTCCTTATTGCCTACATATCATGTTGCTTTACACCGATATCCTAGCCAGTGGGAATGATGAAATGTTCTCTGACGCTTTCCCAATGTGCGCGACTTTCTATCTACATGATCAGTGACGAAATGATGATTCTTCTGCCTCACAGTAAACTCATCGACGATATCGTTTACGAAGTTAATTGCCAGTTGGTGACTGTAAAAGCTGGTGCAGATGTCGATATTGGTCTGTATGA
>JAGGAS010037627.1:0-34612 GCA_017657355.1 Termitomyces sp. K1Ac | reverse complement strand
CAACGCTCGCGCACTCAAGCCAACCAGACCAAGTCGCCTTCCAACCTAACCCTCCCCCTCTCCCTCAAGTTCCCCAAAAGCTTGACGACCTCGGCCGTATCAAAGTCCTCATACTTATCCACGGGCACCGCCGCGTTGAGATACGCAACGAGGGCACTGACGTTCATCTCGTCGCTCGCTTCGTAGGTGGTGCCACGCAGGTGTGCGATGGAGGAGAAGACAAAGTGGCGTCGGCCGTTGGACGAGTCGAGGTCGAGATGTGTGGGCGGGATGGGCGTGGGGTGTGTAGGGGGCGTGGAGAGCGCAAAGGACGGACGACGGTGGTGCGAGTGTCCGTGTGCGTGAGGGTGCGAATGAGGGTGTGCGTGAGGATGCACGTGAGAATGAGAGTACGAAGCAGGCTCGCGTTCGCGCTCACGCTCACGGTGATGAAGCGCCGCCGCCGCCGACGAATGAGGATGCGCACTCGACGACGACGGACGATGCGACGACGACGAAGGCCTCGACTCACGATGAGGCGGTGGTGGCGGGGGTGGAGACATCTCCGGGTCCCTCTCCCCATCCGCATCGAGCTCGACCTCGCCCTCCGCATCCGCATCGACATCAACGTCCGCATCGACATCTGGGTCCACGTCGCCAGACGCCTCGCCAGCGTCGGGGTGCCCAGGTGGGACATCGGCGTTCCACGCGCGTATGACGCGCGCAGAGGCGGTGCTGCTGCCCGTTGAGGGGCGGTACGCGTGCCCGCTGTGGGCATGGCCGTGTCCATGTCCATGTCCGTGTGGGTGCGCATGGCCGTGGGGGTGGGAGTGGTGGCCGTTGGGGTGGGGGTACGGCGCGTGGCGGTGGTCGTACGACCTCGGTTTGTCCTTGTACGACCCGTGGAATCTTGCCCGCTCGCGCTCACGTTCTCTATCCCTCTCCCGCTCGCGTTCGCGCTCACGTTGGCGCCTGTAGACCTCTTCTGCGCCCTCGACACGGCTCTCGTCTTCGCTCTCGAGGTCAGCAGAGAGAGAGCGCAGCGGACGGGGGTTGGGGTGTGTGCGTGGAGGAGGAGCAGAGAGCGTGGGAGAGTGAGAGGGGTGTGCTGGGTGGTGGTGTGAGGGTGGCGGGTGGGAGATGGGAGGGTGTGACGGGACATGGCCGAGTTTTCGGGCTTTGGCTTCTGCCACTTCAGCTGCTTTTGCTGCACGTCGTTGGCTTTGGAAATGTTAATATGAATTCTGAGGGAAAGATAAAACACTTACTGCCTTGCTAAACACTTGCCGCGGTGCTGCAGCCACGGATAGGCACAATAGCTGCTGTCTTGCCTCAACTGGACCCACTTTTGACATAAACTGCAAAACACACGATTAGGCTCGACCTCTGCGATCAAAGTGTCGGCTCTGAGAGTCGCAGCGCGCTGTTCAGCATTGCGCCGCCTGGATTCGTGAGCAGGAGCATAGTTGGCTGGGTTGAGGTCGTGAAAGGACGGAGAAGACGGGGTGGGATGTGGGCAGTTGCTGTTGTTTGAAATATTCTTGCAATTCGGAGAAGCGGGGATCGAAAGTGGTGGCTGTCCGTCCGCGGGCTCGGCCTTTGGCGACGTCGACGACCCTGCCTTGGTCGGCGGAGGTGAACCACCGGCGATGGGCGCGGCAGTTCCCGAGGCGGTGCCAGGCCGTGACTGCTGGCATGCAGCCCGGTGCTGGAGCCATGTCTGCACAGCGACGAGGTGGTTGTCCGAGTTGAGAGGAAGCCAGTTGTCGCAGATGTTGCACAGCACACGCTCAGCGTCAAATTTGCGCACATCAGGGTCTTTTGAGAACAACGCATTGCGCTCTTCCAGCGCATAGACGTTTTTGCTGTTTCTGCAGCGAGTGTCAGTAGAAATAAACCAGGAAATAAGAGGACACATACATTTTTTTAGCGAGACAGGATTTTCGATGTGCGTCCCATGGAATAGAGCAATAGGTTGAATTAGGACGCAGACGGATCCATTTGTCGCATGATTTGCAGAGAACACGGTAGGCTTCAAAGCGCTCGACATACGGGTCGCTGCCGAGATAGGCTTTGCGCTCTTCTTCGGTCCGTTTGGCCCTGCGCCGCTTGGCAGGCGGATGTGTCGCCGAGGAAATAGTGTTCAGCATCGGCGATGGAGGCACCTGCGCCCCGTCTTTGCTCGTCATCTGAGGCACACCATCGCCATTGTTCATCGGTGCGCCGCCGCTAATATCCGAATTAGGTTAGAGTGCGAAAAAAAAAGAACACACACACACAACGCACCAACAAGTTTCTTTGTGTTCCTGCCATTCCTTGAGCGTGAACCCACCGGTGGTTTCGTCCCGGAACGACACAGAGAGCCCACATGTGTCACAGGATACTCGTCCAGACTCGTATTCTCCCGATGCAGGCGTGAACGACCGTTCTTCCACTTCTGCCTCGGCGTCTGCATCCGCGTCAGGGTCGACGTCCACATCGGCTTCTGCCTCGGCCTCTGCGTCGTCGCACCCGTCCTCTGTCGGCGGCGTCTTGCGCTTCAGCGGGTTCCCTGTCGTGGTCGTCGTAGGGGTCGATGCTGGTGCTGGTGCTGGCCCAAGCACCTCAGGACTCGGTCGCTCCACCAGCGGAGATGATGATGCGCTGCAAAGAGGAGGTCCAGGAGGAAGAGGCGCAGTGTCTGGATCAGAGGACATGTTGGGATATCTGAGGCTGAAAATCTGACGGGGGGGTCGTCGTATTTGTAGCAAGAAAGCATAATTCGGGTCTCGTATTTCTTAAAACAACAACGATGAGAAAATGACATGCTTACCGAGATAGAGTATGCAATCATCAACGAAAAAAAAAATCCCTATTATTTATTAACATTTACTTTGAGTTAAACGCTTGTACGTACGTACAGTATATATGAACCCCAATACGGGATACCCATACAAATCACAAAATCAAAACGGAAACATGAACGCCGGGTGTCACTCCAAACGAAGAAAGAAACCAAGGAAAAAAAAACCGAAAAAAAAACTCCCTTCAGATCTGTGACAACGATCACACGTCATTTATTTACTTACACATATCTCTTTCCTAATTCGTCTTTAAGCTCCGCGCATCGAACAAACTTCTTTTTTGATCATGAGGGGGTTCCTTCCTAACCCCCCTTCTTCTTTCTTCCATCGCAGACCTTTGCAGACCCGCCTCGAGGGTGTCCCGATGTGGTTTGATCCGCTACGTTAGTTGTTCCCCCTGTGTGCCACCTCTAATTCATCCTCCCTTGGCATTTCGCTCGATCCCGTCCCTCTTGTCAATGCTCCATTTGCATAACCGGACCATCATATCCCTCGCTTTCTCCACAATCTACCAGCACCGGGAACTTGGGAACGCGGACATGATCTATGTATGTATACTTGTTTCCTAAAACAGTCATAATGAACACTTGAACACGTAAAAACAAATCAGCCTCGACCTACTCTCTCACACTCGGCCCCACCTTTGTGACATCCTATGTAAGTATGTACTATGTTAAATGAAATCACACTTAATTTCCACGACAACAAGAGACCAACGATTGGTACTACATCAACCGAAGGAAGCCTCATCCTTTGTGATTGGTATGATTCTTTTTTTTTCTCTGAATTTCCCTCTAGAAATACAACAAATCTTGTGCGCGCCAAGGACCTAAAACCAAGTAAAGAAAACAAACATCCAAGTAAGAGATTCTTCTCCCGTGTCCTTGTCCTTGTTTGTTTGTTTCCTACTTTCGGTTTCCTGCCCTGTCCTGCCCTGCCCTGCCGTCTTCTTTCCTGCTTTCCTCGCTATCCCTTACTTCCTTGACATAAACAAACATTCAATCAATCCAACTCAGCTCGAGGCTCTCAACGTCACGCACATAGTACCAAACCAATTCCAAACACGGAAACAGAAGAAGAAAACAGGAAAGGGAAACTCGCCATCCCGATCCCGAGTCGGTACTTACCTCCCTTGCCTTCTCTCTCTCACACACACACCTTCCTTTTGCTTTTCCTTGCCCTTTCTTTCTTTCATTCCTTTCCTTTTCCTTCCATCTTCCATTTTCATTTCCCTTCCTCAGACCTCGATAATCACTAATTGAATAAATCAAGGAATCAATCAACCCACCGACCGAGCTTCTATTCCTCATTCTGTCATTCCACCCCCTCCGGCGAATAGACAGAAAGAAAAGAAAAGGATATGTTTGGCGTTTGGTAAGTGCGCGGGTACCGAGGACCGACCGACTGATTCACCGACCGACGTTTGATTTCATTACATTCATTCGACAAGACAAGACAGCAGATGGACAGACAGACAGACAGACAGGAAGGATGGGTCTGCCCTGCCCTGTAGTGCGAATCCCTCACTTTATTTGTTAATTGTTAATCTTAACGGTGTTCGTGTTCAGATACGCGTTTATGACTATGAATTATGAATATTAACAAGGGTCGGGTCGAGAACTTGGGATTCTTGATTCTTTCTTTCATTCCAACATACATACATACATACGTGGAATAACTGTTCACGCGTTCACGCTCGGTCGGGACCTCGAGGCGATCGAGACTCAGACAATGGGGAGGTACTTCATTTTCCTTAATCAATGTTATTACTTAACTTACAGTCTCGTCTTCGCTCTTGAACACCAGAACTATCCCAAATCCAGAAATGCGATCATCGTCTCCTACCCCCCCTGCGTAATCTGCGATTCCCGGAAATTTCGTTTCTTGTGACTTGCGCTTGTTTCGTCCCAGTTCTAGATTATCTATCTATCTATTACTACTTATCCGTCTATCTATCATTGGTCAGAAACAAGTTAAGACGTTTCCTTTAATTTCAAGTGCTGTGGCTTGCACATGGGGACCCCGAGTCGACGGATACTGAGACGGTAACTGCGGAACCCTAAACAGGCGGAGCTACTGACACCTTCTCAATTCGACTGTCGAGACGTCGACCATTTATCACAGCCCCGTCGAGTCTCAGCCTATGGTCCGCTCAGAATAAGAACAACATGTGTAGTCGCGTCAGTTGTCTCATACCCTACAGCCAGCTGATTATCTATCGCAGGCAAAAACTCATCCGTAGAGGACAAGCTATGTATTCGAAGAGTCGAGCTTATCCCTTCTTCGTCTACGGTCTGACACTGGCAGAACTCAGTGACCACCAACTCGACTCGTCTCATCTCAAGAAGACAGAAGACAGATGCCATGCGATCCACACACACACACACCCGGCCTAATCGAGTCGACGCCCGGTGTACACGGATTGTTGGCGTCCAGAGTCGGTGTCAAGAACCACCATATGTGTGCTGTCACCTCCCCGTCGGGATCGGACCGGGGCGCTTTGGATTGTGTCCTTGTCCAAGAAAATTCGAGAATCTTTTTTCTCGCCGTGTGCGGTAAGTAACCTTATATATAATAGTTTCTCTTATGGTTCATGGCGTAACACCCATTAACCGTTTGACTCGTTTTTTTTTCACATTTTGTCGTGTGTACACATTGTCGATTACGGGAGGAGATTACCTGATGACGAAACCCAAGGATAGACTCATTACAGTACAGATGGAATACCGTAAATGACGATCAGACTCGTCTTGGTATGGAAGAAAGGACTGAGAGTTAATGACTCGGTACTTCTTCTCGTCTATCAAGTGGTGTTATCCACCCCTCATTGACTCGTTTTGTTTTACTTACATAGGATAGTAGTCTTCAGCTTGGACGAGTGGATAGCAGTCCACGTTAATGTTTAAAGTTCACCGCCGGCGGTTTACGAGAAGAGACTGATAATGAAAGTAAATGATACATAGACAATCCTAAATGTCGATCGGACTCGGCCATCCTCTCGCGCCTTAAAGAATAAATAATCAAAGTACGTCAATGGGTTCGGTACCTCTGTGCAACTTAATTCAATCCATTTTTTGTGATAGGCGGAGATATTTAGTTCTCCTTGTTGGTTTCTTTCGAGGGTCTCAACTGGAACGTCACGGTATATCCCTGCACGTCTGTTACGATACGCTTGGTACAACATACTTTCAACAGCCGCATCACCTCGTTTTTCCTTACGTAGAATGACAGGATGTGTCTTCGAGCGAACGAAGAGAAGAGCTTCAGCAGTGTTGTTCTATCAGCCGAAACCTATCCTTATTTTCATTTCCGTATCGTAACATGCCGAAATCAGGAAAAGGTAGGGATGAATTCACTTCTGCGTTCGTGTTGATGATACTTACGACAGGGGCTGATACGCAAGAACAGAACAGAATAGAACAAAAATTCTCGTAAATGGCGATCCGACTCGGGCTTTTTTTGTCTGTGTATGGAATATAGAATTGAAGTACGTTAACGGTTTGGCGCCTCCATCCTACATGATACATCTCATCTATCAAATATTATATGCACCCTGGATTCCATTTCTCTTTTCTTCTACAATAGGAAAATGTGGACAGGCTGCCAGACATACGGATCTCCGTATCACAATGGCTCCACACCCCATGCTGTCACACATAAACCTTCTCTGGCGTCTCGAAAAGGCATAGGCCCACACTTTACTCTACAACCGCGGTATGGTATAGGTAGCCGTCTCGCAGGATACCTCATACAACCACGGACGGTGATCAGACGGATCGGAAACTAGGACACTTAGGGTGAGGACTCTTAAGAGGGAAGAATCAGGAATCGAAGCACAAGTAAGTAGCTCCACCGCTCATTTATCAAAGTCTACTTATACTGACTACATACACACTGACATGTTAGTTCTCTAGAACACATAAGGAATGAAGATATTCTAACATACTTTGAGCTCCCTCTCGTTACGTACCCGTATTGTATGAACTACGCCTGCGAGGTATCAGTTCTAGACTTCCACCGACTGGGCGCCGGAATTTGCGGGATCGTAACTCTCAGCCACATATCCGTACTCATCCTCATATCCGTACATACGCACCAAGACATCCGCAAATCGGAGACACCTCTGGAATGCCCAAAAAGGAAAGGTGGGAAGGAATCGAAGCAGGGTACGGTCATTTATCAAAGCCTAAGTCTGTGGATATGAATATACCGATACAAACTCATTCTTAATCTAGAAAATCGAGGTAAAGAGTTTCGCGCCTCTTGTGCATATGACATACCGATATTCAAACGTCTAGGCTTTACACCAAACGCCACCCATCTCCGTCTTATGACTATTATGTCCGCCCGCGTAACCGTCTATATGACGAGCAACTTACATACACCATGAATGAATTTGTCCATATCATATCGAGCCAGAATCCCGGTCGTTGCGGGAGATGAGGTTTGTAGCTACCATGTGGTGCCCTGCAATATACGGTCACTCATTGCCGCGATCGGAGATCTTGGCTCCAGTAAGTACACTCCTCAGCAGAAGAGGGAAATGGATAAACAAGAAACGAACCTTGGGACCTCGGTCGAATCAAGTCGAAAGGCACGGTACGGTTCGTGGTCATCAAAGAGTCTGACGTCGCTGACTCATTTAAAGTTGTAGCATAAATAAAGTTCGGTTAAGTGAGGAAGAGGAGGGTCGCGGGTATATGTCCTTCCGGAATGGAATAGGATTGCAATCACAATGAGATGGTGTGTGTTTCGCGCTCACATCTCCACCTCTTCTTACTCGTCTCTTCTTACAAACTTTACCCATTCGTCGACCCAATCATGTAATACAATTTAAATGTCCAAGTACCACTCTACATATCTCTCCTGGCTTAATTCATCTTCATATTTTGGAACCTAGATTATATCAAGACAAAAAACTCGAGTGAAGGAAGCCCGGAACGGAGATCATCTTCCCCTTCAACCCGCGGCTCAACAACATCGGCGTCCAACTGCGGTCCGTTTTTAACTTCCATGCATACCGTGCTACAACTTCAGACGTAATTTAAACTCAATGAATGAATAAGTGCCAAATTGCCACTGCACTTAGGTCCGAGGAGGACCGGATGTAGGGGGCAGGGGGCAGACGGAGACGCCGCTCTGCTTCGAAACTCGAAATCCTTTGTGTGGTGTGTTCCTCCTTCTTTTCTTATTTCGTACCTCCAATTCTTTTCTAGGGCTCCTTCCAACTTCCGCATTCTGATTTGGGTTGATGTCACCGGTGCCTGGTTGTGGATTTACGTCCAACGACAATTCGTCACATAGTTTAAGCTTGCAGAGTTAGCTTAGGCACTTGAGACCCACGTATGTTTGTCACCGCCGCACCTTCGGATTTCGTGACTCGTTCCAATTCTCTTTTTTGTCATAATAGGTGCGGGTGGCGTGTACCCTTGAATTTAACTTTTGGATACTCCGTTATCCGGGACGTAGGTAACAAGTTATTGCCGACTTGCAACGAGTTCGACGTGATCTAATGCTTTCCTTATCTGAATTAGAGAAATAAATTTTGCTAGCAACACAAGAACGAGTACTCCGATGATCGTCGACAGTTCAGCAAGAGTTCAGTTCCTCGGTGCCTAACATGACGACAGTAGTTGGGACGGAACAAGGTCCGACTCTATTCGTAGGGCTCGTCAGGGCTGATCTGGAGTTCACTGTGCTGTAAGTCGCTTTAGTGCAGTGGGCCGGAGCACGTTGCTAACCAGGATGTCAGGACTGGATAATCCAGCCTTACCAACAACTTTGATAATCTGATTTTCGACATCCCGAGAGAACGACAATTACCTGTGTTTTGTTCTTGGTGCTCCCATGTCGGTCTTTTCGGAGTCAATCCGAGTTGTCCGTACAAGTGGAGTTAAAGAGTGATCAAAATAAGTACCTGAACTCGAACATCAAATTCAATATTCTACGGAGTGACAATTTTTGAAAAATCTAGGTCAGAGAACAAATGCGTGTGTTTACTGTACACGTATTATCCTTGGACTCAGATGTCATATAATTATGTTGATCTTGAAACAACTGACTGATAGCAAGATTCGGAGGGGGTTACACAATATGGAAGTAGTAATACATCATATGAAAGACCGTTGATATCGAATTCTGATGAACTCTCGGCATCAGACAGATACATATCATAGCCATGTGTCGGAACTTACCTCTGCCATCAACTAGTATGGCTGGAACCGGAGTAGGTCGCGTATGTCAACAGTTAGCCGCTAGAGCCTTAGTCCATGGGATTATCAGGCGACATTGTTCATAAAGACTAGCAGGCCATCTCTTCCCAAGCCAAGGAGTTGAGGTGGCGCCCTCTTAATATTTTTTAAGTAACATATATTACGAGACTGAAACAAAAATCAAATGGACAGCAATGGAGTTCGGACACTGGCAATATGCTGCGCAGCACCTAGGTCGAAGAAGTTGATCCTCTAGGAGATCGTTCCCTCCAAATTTACCCATACTTGTATTAGCAGACTATCAAATCTCGAGTCATAGATTTCTTTAATTTGCTTGATGTGGGGAGTAGGCGTGTGGATCCGTGTGAGGACATCCTGTCCAGACCCTAGCTGATGCGCCACGGTCACTGATATGATATAAATTTGCTCGACTCGGTAGATGCCATGCAATCCGTGAGTACGTCGGCTATGTACTTATCCTGGACCATTATGCAGCACCCATTGAACACCTGATTGGAGCGAGCGAATTGTGGCAATATTTTGAGGTAGCCTGTCTATCATGATACTAAATCAATCGTGATCTGCGCTATCCCCTGACATCCGCGACAGCAGCTCTGTTCAGACAAGATGACGGGTTACTCAGTCGAATGCATCTGCTGATGCTTGTTGTGATTATGGAAGGGTACTATTTTGATTACCCTGTACTCAATAGATAAGCCCATCGGGGTACATAGTAAGATAGATATGCCAACATCGTCACAAGTCTAAAATTCTCTTCTCGTTGACCTCGATCAAGGTCATTATGGTGACTTATACTCTACGTTAGGACTCGAGGACAAGGTGCTTTGTAGTCTTGCTTTCCGCTCATCTAGTAGCACACTTGGTGCATCTCCGACTTTCCCGTGCATAGTCCAAAAACAGAACATCCGTGCAGGCAAGCATCAATGGAACGTTGATTTCAATCAATGATCATACGAAATTAAACAATGTTGCATCCCCCAGTACACGTGATAGTACTGCGGAAAAGTCGCAGTATATTGTATTTCGGATGTTCTCAAAGTGTAAGCGGAGGACCCGAAACGAGCTTTCTTCAACCGATTATCATCGCTCTCAAGTAGATCGGTACTTCCTCTGGATCCGTTTCATACTTTGAATATGCGACGCAGAACGAGTAGACTCTGTACACGGGCTGAACCAAACCGGAACTACGCTATGCTATCAAAACACAAGTTAAAGCAGTATCCGCATGGAAGATGAAATTTTAACCCCTTGGGATCCCGCCATACAGTGTGATGACAATAAGGCAAGCCGATGATTCCGTCGACGGCTGTTTGTAGAAACAGCCGCACAGAAAATCTGACCGATCTGTACAATGACCTGCGAAGTTGTTCTCGAGTTAGAACCTACAACTAGAAGTGGATTGTAGCAGGTGAGTCAGGTCATCTTCGAAATGGTTTACAATAACATAGAAGAAAATATACAGCAACTTGATAGCTCTAGGTCCCCTGGAAAATTGTATGGTCCAGCCGTAACTTTACAGAAGCGAGCTCGATTTATTGCCTTTGCGTTAGAAAGGGCGTATTCTGGTTCAATAAGGTTGTAGAAAAAAATGCCAGAAGCAGATTTGAGCGAGCTTGCGAACTTCCGTGTCGTATGTCAATAGTGGACTGTGGCACGGACAGCACGCCCCCGCAGCGTTCAGCACCACGGCTGGACGTAATATAGGCAGCAAGCCGGATGAGCTTCACTGATTCTGATAGGTGAATCAGTAATAGGAGAGTTTCAAGATCATGTAAGGAAGGATATCGAACAGATGGCTGGAATTCTCCGTAATAGATCCCAAGAAAATTGCCCACGGGGACTTGGTTCAGGGCAGAGGTCAATAAGGGGATGAAGGCGCATATGGGGTCCAATTGAAACAGAAGAATTGACTAATTCTGGAACCAAATTGAATTAGTGGCTGAAGGAAGTGGAGCTTAGTCGACGGGTTGAAATGCAAGTCTGCCGTTGTACTTGTTACCTGACAAATCTGAGTCCCCTGACCCAACGAGAGTATGTGACAACCTGGCTCGAGAAAGTGAATGAGTATAGAAGTTAGTATTCACGACAATGGTGAATGGTACAAGTGGGTCACGAAGCACAGGAAAATATTAATAATCAACACCAAATGAGCTGTTCGTGAAATGAAGGGAACCGTTAGAGGATAACCTCATCAAGGCATATATGTAAATTGACAAGCCCATCCGTTTCGAGAGAAGACGGAATGATAAGTCCAGAAATACACATACACGTAGGAGAATCGCACACTGCAGTCGAACAGCTGGCGATTGATAGCCCAGCCCAATTGTAACCGTCAGAAGCGTCAGAGGAAACATCTCACATGGTTCCATAGCGGGGGATGCTGAAGCTTAAAATAAGCCAAGATGTTCATCCTATGAAGGGGTAAGTTTTCGAAAATAACTTACGAGATGAACAACGCACGGAAACACCTAGCACAATGACCATAGCGGAAGTTTACCCCAGTTAAGATTATTTAGGAAGTAAATTTTCAAAAAATCAGATATGGGATGTAAAAACACTACGAAACGTCCGGTGATTCACACACCTGTTCTGAGGAAATAGAATGTCATGACCTCATTGAAGATCTTCGATTGTGCCTGACTGAGCCTGAACTGGTTCGCGGTAAAATCGTAAGCTCCGGGATGAGAGAAATTGAACCTTTTGCCCACATGATGCTGGAAAATATTTCATGTATGTCAGGCAGGATGGGGGGCTAGACCCAGACACCCTATTGAGCCACGGATGAAAAGTGATTTGAAAGTAGATGAATGTGATGAATCAGGAGCGACGAATCAGATCGGCATTAGCGGGTTCTAAGTCCTCGGTTTCATGCCATTCCATAGTCAACTATGTGTAAAGGAAGGGATACTTCACCATATATGTTAATATCATGTATGCATCAGTTCAAATGAAGCACATGGGCCACAAACCTTCAATTGTACATCCGCGAGGAACTCGGTCACAGGAACATTGGCAGATTGCTAATAATCGCTGTTGGCATGAGTTTCGAAGACGACGAAAGCTCTGCTTTTCGCGTTCCAAGGAGATAAAGTCCCAAAGAGAAAAAAAAACAGCGTGTAAGGGCCGGAAAAGCGGAAAGAAAAGCTCGATGACGATGGTAAGAACATCGAAAGTAGAAACCATCGGGTCAGTCCGGGACTCCGACTCCCGGCTCAGGTCACCCTCAGCCTTCAGGTGATTTTTCATGTCAACGTTCAGCGCTGGTGCCAGGTATTACCTTCGCCACAATTTCGGCATTCTGTTTATAACGCAAGACGTGTTACTAGTAAAGAATAATCAGGTTATTGCGAGGCTTGTGCGAGGCTGTCGACTATAGCTCCAGCCTTGCATCATTGTTTCAATATGATCTTGTGATACAACCAACCGAACACATTTCTTGTCGTTGGCCACTCCAGGACCAAGGGCGAAAGACATGCCACGTTTCAGCTGAGGTCGGCGTACCGACTGCAGACTGGAGTCGTGATCCAGTCGCTGGATTTCTCCCTCGCGAGTCGCGAGCCTCAAAAATGCTAAGGAACAGACGCAGGATTTTTTTCTGTTTCGAAATATCTGATAGTCAGTGTATGCACCAGACGACACCCTGTCTATGACAAAGTATTCCAGCTGTACTAGTATATAGATCGACCAGCCACTTTCAAACGGTGGCCATCGCCATCCAACTTCACAAACTGGCGATGTGCATTCGTATCTTCGTTATGAACGTCTCACAAAGCTTCGATAGGCGTATATTCTGCCGACATGATCCATGGCATGAAGCTCTACTGCTCTTGGAGGTAAGGAATTGGACACTAGGCAGTGAGTATCTGAGGGTACTTACTTGTATATATACTGATAGTCTACACCATATCCTGAACCTTGTCACCTCGCGCAATAGAGTCAACAGGATCAACGACACCTTTGTCAGCTATGAAGCTTATGTCCGATTCACCTATCATTGGCGAGACATCGACAGTTGTTGTATTTTGGCGTGCAAATGCCAGAGGGCCGATGGTGACTGTGCGGTCGAAGGGTATCTCGGATGCACCGTTGCGGTTGGGATCACTAAGCGCAAAGACTTCGACGAGAGAACGCTGTTGATTGACAAGGTAGATAACAATTGTTGGGTACATTCCCTGTTATCAATAAGCAAATATTCGGAGCACCAGCAAGCGCCAGACTCACAGTGATCAATGTATATGCGCCGAAGATAGCAGTCTGAAAAAAATCAAAGGCGGAATACCTATCGAAAGGAAGGAAATTTAACAAGATGTTTAACCCCTGTCTGCAAGTCAATACAAGTCAGTTAGTCCTAGGTCGAGTTCCAACAAACCTGCAGTACAAGGAAAGCTATACCAGTATCGACGATAATGGCGAGGACTTTGAGCACCTTGGAATGCTTCTTGTGAAGCCCAAGTGCTTTTCGAGACCTCATGTGCAACCTAACCCAAAGGCACTTGAACAGGAGCGCATTACAGAAAAGACGGTAAACGGACCACAAGGTATGAGCTATCAAGAGAGTAGCAAAGGCGTTTGCCAGGAACGACAACGCCAAGGAAGCATCCTGCATAACGCTTACAATGCTTAGCTTGAGGTTCATGTATGCTATGTACCATCGAAAATTTGATGATATGATCGCTAGATGCGCGAAGCCGCAAGCTGGCATGGCAAACGTGGTCAGAAGAACTCAAAGATAGATAGGGATGCCTTACTAACCAAAGCTTCCGACGACCAGAAGAATGGGAAATGTCATCAACCACCTTCTTGAAACAAGGGACCACGCCCTCCATACTACGACGAAATCACCCAGCGTCAGCTAGAACGATGTTCAGTGAATGCAATTTTGAAGCTGCTGAATGGCACACCATAAGTTGCTGTAACGCTGTCTGAGCAGTATAATATCGCCAATCTACACGATTAAAGTCTGCGAGTGTCTTGCTGTTGAATGTGGCACTAGTCTGATCCATGAGGGAGTATCTGACGACCTGGATGAAAGGAGCCACTTGACAGGCCCAAGAGGCGGAGACGAGGAAGAAATCGAAGACTATGATAGAGAAAATGACGATCGATGGGCGCGATTTCAAGCCTCGTTTTCTAGGAAAAGTATTAGAACAAATTAGCTCAGATATCATCATTCGTGACCGTACATCACGTTCGTGATTGTAGCAAAGAAGAGTGTGAAAAAGGCGCCTTTTGTGAAGTCATCAGCCTCGATGTACGAGCAATATTCAAAGAACTGCACCGTATAAAAACGTTTCGGTGACAATTTTGGTTGTACGAGTCAAGATGGAATAGCCAATTATCTGAATCACATAAACGTCGGCCGAAGTCAGCATTTAATCAGCGGAGGTAAGCAAGGAAAATTCTCGAGGGATGTTGTCGGAATGTCGAGGCTTTGTGGAGAAGTAAACAGACGCCGACGTTGATGCTTTTAACTTGAGGGAAGTCAAACAGAAGTACGGTAAAGTCTCGCAAAAAACAATGTGAGGTGTCCATTCGTAGAACAAAACCATCTTGAGTATTTTCCGACGTCAATCTTGGTGATGGTGACCTGGTGCTGATACACATACCATACGTATCAAGATTCAACCGACGCCCACAAGTGGTCACTATGTATGTCCGTGTTCGTCTTGGCACGTCATCAAATGGACTTGAGATGACCCACAACAACCAAGACATAACTCGATGATGTCACTCATTGTATGCATTAGGAGCGGCCTGCCCGTTGAGAGGTTTTGCTGCAATGCGGACATCGGTAGCGGTATATGTGTGCCAAAGTGTGTTACGATACTGCAGTGTACTTATTTGACAGGAAGGTTTGACTGAAAAGTATGCCAAATAGCAAACAAAACACAGACTATCTGATTGGTTGGGTCACAGGTGATCGCGTCCGGTACGGTGACTCCGGTCCGGTCAATACCGTTCCTATCGTACAAATTCCTTGATTATGCAAAATACAACAAAGATCTACTAGTACATATGATACCCGATGCACTTCCTTCTAACAATGTCTACCACTTCGACCTCCGTAAACGTGTTAGGAACTCTACCGCTTGTCGCTCGCGTGGCTGCATCTGATCAAAAACACTAGCGGTGTACAAAGTGCTGTTTTGGCAGAGGTAGGCCTGTTCCGAAGGCTGAGAGTAGGTAAGGCTGACATGGTTCCCATACAGTGCGCTCCCCACGCGGGGAAGGGTCTGGGTTTGAGCTTGGTATTCAAAGGTTGGCGCAGTGGTGTAGTCATGATACCCGGTAGTGACAGACGTATCAGAAAAATACGGTTCTAAAAGACATCGCTCAGTTGCGATCAGCATATCAAAGAGAACTACGCACCATCCTCGAACTCTGTTCCATCATCCGTCCATGTCGCTGGCCGTATCGACGTAGCGAGACTATGATCAATGCGACTGTCGGGACAGTCCAACATTTGTTCACAAACATAATTCGTCGGAGCACTAGCCAAGACTTCGTCGTCTCCTGCGTTCTGTGATTCAGAGGCAGCATCCTGCTCGATCGTCAATCAAACGCAACGCATTAGAATCAAGTTATTAACCTTTCTGTTTTCTGCCTCCAGAATTTTCTTGCATATCTTCTTATGCTTGATCCAATTGGTTCGATAGTAGCTCTCCGGGTTACGCGCATCCAATTTTATCGTCTTGTAGCAGCCACGACAGTCAACATAGAGCGGTCTGACATTCATCGACCATTCGTCTTCTTCAAGCTTGGCCCGTCGAACCTCGTTTACGGTGTCGTTGGCGCGTTTGAAGTGCTTTGCGACAGCTGCTGCCGCGTTTTCGCGTTGTTTGAGGCAAGCGGGCTGGATCGGTGTAGCACCAATCTTCCTGTACCCAGGAAACACGTAAGTACTTGGTACTATCGGTCCAAGGAGGAGTTAGCCTACCTAGACGCTCGCATTTTGATGGCTGGAGTTGGGAAGGAGCAAAGGAGCCTTCAAAACGCGCTTTAAGAGAAATTCAAGTAATGTGCGTACCAACTGTGATTGAAGGCATCTACGTGTATGTCGTTGTTCCGTGGAGGATATGGGGAATGCGGGTGTCTGCCATCGTGCAATATTTATAGCTATAAAGACTGTTGGCCATGGTCAAAGCACCGACTTTCCTGGGTGGACATCCATTGTTCGGGAAAAATGTCGCATCAACACCACTGTACTGAGTGTGTACTCTGGCCAAATGACTTGCAATGGACGTCCGTTAAGATACCTGGCTCTTTGCTTGTCCCTGCAAGTGAGTTTCTCTTTAGAGAGTCTACATCTAGCGTAGTCTACCAATTACAAACTAATCACGAAATCAGTTAGAGATCAGAATATGTACTTTCCATCGTTCTATAGTGTGATAAGACTACAGCCTTACCAAGAAAGGATTTCGCTTTTGTAAAGCTGCTGGGTGAATTTTGGCTCGCCGTGCCGCAGAGGGTTCCTGAACACGTTACCATACTCGGACGCGTACTACGTAGGCCGATCATGTGATCGAGTAGTCAATATCATGTGATCCTCTATTTGAACTGAATCAGTTCGAATTTGAAAAAAGAAATCTGAAACACATATGTTCCGTCCAAAAGTATGTTGTACTACACAGAATTCCGATGAGATTCCATCAGTACGGCGGCGGTGAATCGGAATCGGAACTCGAGTACTCAGTACTCAAGGCCAACCAAGCGCCTATAGGCCATCACTCAAGCCCCCGCGAAGTAGACTCAAACTTGTCCTAACTCAAGAGCCTGCGAATACTACCGTCGAACGTCGTTCCTTGGTCGTCCATCCCTGTTAGAACTATTGACTTTCACTATCTTCCGAATCTGATCGATGGTTGAAACTAGCTGTGAAGTCGGTGTGAAGGCGCGCTAATCAAATACCCCTACCTCCTCGAACATGATCAAGCCGTGGCTCCTTGCCAGTTTGGTGTAGCCATCTTCTCAAGGCCTCAGGCCTCCGATGGCTGTGCAACAGTCTTATATCGGAGTGTCCTGACGACAATGTGAACTATTCTCCCACTTCCTCTTTTTATTATGAGTTTTTTATCCGAGCTGTAGGTAGCCAAGATGGACAGTACGAACATACTTGCTGATTTTTCAACGATTGCTACAGCTCTGGGGCTTTCGTAAGTATCCCTTTTCAGGAGTAGATTACCTGAGCTGACTTTGTTTCTGCAGTTGCTTGGAAATCTATTCAACTACGGCAAGGTGCTTAGTCGATTATGAATGACGGTACCATGATCTTTTTCGCAGGTTTCCTCGGAGCGCTGTCGATTCAAGTCTATTTTTACACCCTTACTTTTCCTCAGGACAGGATGGCTTTCAAAGCATTAGGTACCGTATCTTAGAAGAATATACCCTCTTATGTAGTGTATCTGACTTTTTTGCGTAGTCTTCTCAACGTATGTTGTGGATATTGTTCAAACCGTGCTCGCAACTTACCTCGCCTGGTTGGTCCTCATGGTCTATGTTGCACTGTTATTCTCTTAACTTACACTCATGTTCAAGGAACACCCTCGTTATGAATGAGTATCTCTATCCGGCATGGATCCTCTGTACACTCTCTCCTTTGTCTGGGATTGGTATGCAACCTTTTCTACAAAAGGCTGGAATAGTGTGTTCAGATAGAACTCTCTAGTCGCACTTCTTACTCAGTTTTTCTTCACCTGGCGAATATGGGTCCTGGCTTCGTCTTCTCGACGTATAGCCCCTATCGTGGCTGCTGTACTCATCGTGAGTTTTACTCCGTAATAATTTCGTCAGCCCATTGGAAAGCTTGATTTACAGACTAGCGTGGCTTCCTTTGCAATGTCAATTGCGTTTGGGGTCTCGGTATGTCACTCGACCTTTGTCTTTCCTAACCCGAGCCAAGATATCAAAACTCGTTAGTTTGATCCAGACACATGGGAGAGAGTATCGGACACCTCCGCAATCTTTCTTGACACTTCAGTCATTGTGTGTGCTTAACTAGAGATCCAAGTCTGATATCTTGACCTCATTATACATCCTCAGGCGTGGTCATCAATCAGTATTCTTTGTGATTTGTTGATCACTATTACTCTAGTGTTACAGGCAGGCCAGATTCAAATATTCGAGTCCAAAGTATTAACCCAGATCTAGCTCAGGTCAAAAGTGAAGCAGGAATTCAGTTTTGTAAATCACGTACTACACTCTGCTGCCCGCATGGCTTTGGAGACAGGAGGTTTGACGTGTACCGTTGCCATCGCACAGTTAGTCCTCTATATAACATCATTCTACTTCTACCTCCCGTAAGCTAGTCATTCTTGTTTTTTCATCACCGAGATTGATACTAGATGAAACAGGTTGATGATAAGCGGCAAGATATATTCAAATTCCCTTCTAGCTTCACTGAACTCCCGGGCACCCATATTCAAAAGTAAAACATATCCTAGTGCTGAGGTGTGGCAGGCTCCAGATACTGACTTCGTACGCTCGACCTTGGGAAGACACTGTCATGATTCCGAAACGCAAACCTGATGACAAATAAAGTCGTAGAGTTTATGTACTTTCAGGTCATTCTTCATTCTAGTACTACTCGATAGCAGTCTGAACGATAGACGCTTACTACGGAGACGAGCTTCGGGACGTTGGTGAGACGCGCAAGTACCAGTAGTTAGTACTAAGTAATGCCGCGGAACAAACAGGTCTAGGCTTATGTGTTTGATTTTGCTCTACTATGCGCGTCAAACATCTAAACCCATCTTATCTCTTTTTCTGAGACGTTCGTTGAAATACTTGATTCTTTGTTCGTCCCTGCCTGATGGCAAACTTGAAGTGAGTCCTCTCCTTGGAGTGCCTACATACTGTGGCCCTGGAATACTCTGCCGATGTTAATGATATGCCAGGGACATAGTCATGACTCATCTAACTCTGTTCAGTATGGATAAGGCTGTAAGTTTTTTTTTTCTGGATATGAGGGTTCGAATATGGGTCCTAGCTTTGTCCTCCAGCCGTATAACCTCTGTTGTGGGTATTATACTGTTTGTAAGTTCTACATTCTAACAATTTCACCAGCCCTCTGTAACCTGATTTATAGACTAGCGTAGTATCCTTTGCTATGTCAATTGTTTTGATTCAGGGGACCATTCTTTCAAAGTCAATCGATTCAGGAGTTCCTCGCAGAAACACTTGAGTCCTTTGGTTCGACGGCCTGAGCGGTAGGCGCTTACTACGGAGACAAGCTGTGGGACGCCAAGTGAGGACGCGTAAAGTATCAGTCCTAGTTATGACGCGATAGGCTTATGTAACTTCCATACTATATGCGACTTTTTTATTTATGCGCGTAAAAGTTTAAAGCCATCTCATCCCCTTTCAATTTGGATACTCACAGAAGCTACTACTGCCTCGCATCAGCCAAAGCCCGCCTCACCAAGCAATTCTTGTTTTGCCTGCATAGTGGGACCAGTCGTGACGGTATCTGTCATCCCCTCGGTCTCATTTGCTGATGGCCTACCGACGTTTTCCCCTCTTCAACAGTATTTTGCAAGGATACAGGACCTGCATCGTTTCCTTCATTGATCAGGTCCAGAATATACACGAGGGGGGTGGCACTCACTATGATTTGGATCACCATCATATGATGCCAACAATCTAATGGTGGCCCGGTCTAGTAACGTTGTGGGAGCATACC
Organism: Termitomyces sp. K1Ac; assembly: GCA_017657355.1. Taxonomy (NCBI): domain Eukaryota; kingdom Fungi; phylum Basidiomycota; class Agaricomycetes; order Agaricales; family Lyophyllaceae; genus Termitomyces; species Termitomyces sp. K1Ac. The sequence goes on along the minus strand of JAGGAS010037627.1, from coordinate 14,879 downwards.
TCGCAAGTTTATATGCCATGCAGGGTGGGACTTGTCCTATACTTCTGTTGATATTCTCGAAAGGATTCTCAGCGTGTCCTTCGAACTTATCGGAAGGTAGCTTCTCCGGTGTCAACAATCCAACGGTGGCCCAGTCTAACTTTAGAACGGTGGGAGGAGAATATTTCGCAAGCTTGTACGCCATGCAGGGTGGGATTTGTCCCACATCTTCCTTAATATCCTCAGCAGGATTTTCGATATGTCTCTCTTCAAAGTCGTCGCCAGCATCTGTATGGAGACACATATCAAACAAAGCTCGTGCTTTTGGAAACAGAAAGAACGACATACTGGTAATGAGGGACAGTGTGCTTTCTGCCTCTGGCACTGGCGTCGGTAACGTAGCCACGACTGGCGCAGATCCATTCTTGAGGCCTTGCTCGGCAACATCGTTGCTATCTATGTCCATGGCCGTGTCACTATCTTTGCTGTTCGCCGTTTTTGCTTCGGCCTCCTGCCAAGAGGACAAGTCAATGCTAACTCGCCCGACTCAACTGGAAGATCCCACCTTTCTTCTCATGGCCTTTATCCCCCTGCACGAGCTTCGATGTTTGTTCCAATTGGAGCGGTAGTAACTTCCATATCGAACGTCGAGACTAATGCACTTTTCGCAACCTTTGCAAACGACAGTTTCCAACTGGACGTCAGTGATCCACTCGTCGTTCTCGAGGATCGCCTTTCTGGCTAACGGATTCATCTGGTTCTTCCTGCCTGACTTCGTGCTTTTTCGTACGTCATTCGCCTTGGCGGCATCAGCGGCTCTAGTACGTCGCTTTATTTGAGAGGGCTGGACGGGTGTAGTGGTTTGCTTTCGTCTTGACTTTCGCTGGATGTTATTACTATGGTCAAATGGCAATCAATTAGGGCGCGGTCGGAAGAAGTCAAGCGGATTATTCTTGCCTTTTCTCAGAATTTTCTCTCTTGTTCATCTCTGAACAACAGGTGAGGAAAGATGACTTCGGTGTATGACTGAGCATACCTGGCTTGTTTTCCATCGCTAGCGCAGTGATCTCTCGTTGGCTCATTGGGCTTGCGTGTACGAATGAGGGTGAACGAGAAAGGGAGGTATGTTTTCTCTGGCCACACAATTCAATTTAAGGCCCAATCTATCCACGTGGGTGGTCTGGCCATCTGGACAGTCCGAGCGGCGGAGGTTCATTGTTACAAGGCCAACTGCGACCCTGAACAATTGCATTGTTCAGTGGGAGGATACATAGCATTAGAATCAACGCTTTTTGCACCACGGCCGCTATATGGCCCAATTATTTATCTATGCATCTTCAAGGGTGAGCTCCGATTTGTTTTGATGCCGATTTTTCTGCCCATGCCAATATCACCAAGTCGCCCATTTATATAGCGGTACGCATTTACTTGTTATGATCTTTGACATCTTTCAATATAGACTCAACGCGCTCATCTAGAAATCGGAGCCACATGTTTCTTTGGATCATTTTCTCTTCCATTCTTGCCGCATAAGCCTGTTGCTCAAGGCCTGTTACTCAAAGCTTGCCTCACAAGATCCAGATCTATGAAACAAGCTAGTTCTTGTTCTATTGTAACCATGGCCACCTGTATCATGTGCGCCCTTTACAATTTTTCTCGCTTAGAAGGACCGTGGCGCATATATGCATTCATTCTGATCCTCTTTTCAGGCCCAGATGACGTCTTAAATCGAACAGAGTACTTATCAGTACATGGAAAGGGCTCGACGGTATACACACTAACATAAATACTCTCTCTCAAAACATCTAGATGCTGAAACTCTGGTGTTGAATACTATCACTGATGGACGGGCGCCAAAGCAACTCTAACCCCGAGTGGAGCGTGATATCAAGGCGCAGCTCCTCGGTGGCTGTGTGCCGTGGCTCTTGAATCAAGGCATCAAGGGGCTAGGCCATAGTATATAGCCTGACTACGATGTGATATCGATCTACCGTCGTCCCACATCCTTTTCAAATCATGAGTCCTCTCCCACTTTCACTGTCGGTGGCCAATTGAATAGCATGTAAAACTTTACTGACTTTTAGGTGGTTGCCACAGGCTTGGTGCTTGTGTAAGTATTCTGTGTAGGTTTCAACAACCTGAGCTGATCTCTTTCGAAGTTGCTTGGAAATCTATTCAATTATGGCAAGGTGTTGGATGGACACATGAACTATAGTACATTGATCTTCTTTTGTAGGTTTCCTGGGGGCACTGTCAATCCAGGTCTATTTCTACACCATTTCTTTTCCCAAGGACAGGATCGCTCTCAAAGCTCTAGGTATTGTGGTTTCATAGGGCATACGCCTCTTCTTGTCCTACTTGATTTTCTTTTTGTAGTTTTCTCAACGTTTTTACTGGATTTTATCCAGACTGTGTGCGCAACTATCTTCTCCTGGTTGTTCTTCATTCTACAGCTTCTATGTCTCAAACTTACACTTGTATTCAAGGCAATCCATTGTCACGAGTTGGGGAAGAGTCTTCATATTTTCACAATGGTCCCTTGGCACTCTCTCACCTTTGTCTGGACTTGGTATGTCACTATTTCCTTCAAATTGATATTGTGTTGAGACCCATGAACTATATAGTGTCACTCCTTGTCCAATTGTTTTTCTCCTGGCGAATATGGGTCCTAGCTTCGTCCTCTCGCCGTATAGCCCTTGTCGTGGCTGCTATACTCTCCGTGAGTTCTGCATCATAACTTTGGCAGTCCACTGTACTGGTTTAAAGACTAGTGTGGCATCCTGTGCTATGTCAATTGTGTTTGGGATCGCGGTATGTTGCTTGATCTCTGGTTCCTATCCTTAAACAATGTAAATATTACGATTGGGTTAGCTGGAAAGTTTCATAAACGACAATGGCCCGATCCAAGTTTGCGAGAAGGCGGTTGTAGTGCGTGCTCAGGACCAACGTTTGAGGGTCTGTCGTAATCATACAGTCCCAGGTGTGGTTGTCGACCAGTTTCGTTTGTGATATGTTGATTACTGTAACATTAGTGATCGAGGTAGGCCACACCTAGATATCCGAGGTACAGAGCGTTTACCCACTAATTCCAGCTAAGATCGAAGGTGAACCAGGACTTCGTCTTCGTCAATCACATATTGCACCGAGCTAGCCGCATGGCTTTGGAGACAGGTAGCTTGACGTGTACTGTAGCTCTCATACAGTTAGTCATGTACGCTATGACAAACAGTTACTTCTACCTTTTGTGGGAAAACATTTTTTCCATTCTCATGCTTGTGGCTGATACTACAATGCAACAGGTTTATGATGACTGGGAAGCTATATTCAAACTCTCTCATGGCGTCATTAAACTCCAGAGCGCCCATCTTCAGAAGGAAGGAGGCTTCGGATGCTGAGGTGTGGGAGCCCTCGGGTATCAATTTCGTATCCTCGATCCTAGGAAGACACGAAACACAAACCTGATCACGGAGGAATACAAGAAGAATACGTAGCTCTATAGTATTTATTTACTATTGTAGCGTGTTCACTGCTCGACATGGAGGGCCACCGTCGGCACGTGACTCACGCGCCGCCAGACACGTCTCAACTCAAGTTTGCTATATCATCTTTGACCTTTCTCGGTACAAACCAAACACGCTCACCTAGCAATGAGCTGAATATTCCCCTGGGGACTGTTTTCTCCTTCATTCCTGACGCACACTGGGAAGCTGATTGCGGTAACGCCGGTAAGCCTGCTGTTCGAAGCCTGTTTCTCAAAATCTTTGAAACGGATTAGTTGAGTCTGCTAGTTAGTTGAGTCTGCTAGTTAGTTGAGTCTGCTTCAATATTATGATCATATCGCCTTGTATTCACTATGTTATCATATGCTTCTTCGACAATTCTTCAACCTCGCTCTGAAACGTGGCGCAAATATCTGATTAAGTATGATTTTCAGGCACAGATGACGTCTTGAATTATACCAGCACACGAAAAAGTAAGTGCTCCACGGTATATACACTGACAACAATGTTCTGCGCCAAAATCGTTGCTATGCTTCTGAGCGAGCTGCGAGCCTGGTACGTAGTAGCTCAAACATGATTTGCCTTTGATTTTCTTCAGCGGTTAAAACAGCTCCACAATTGGCCAGCTGATAGATGGTTTGCTCTCTAGTACAGCTATTTACTACATAGCTCGCAGTAAGTACATATCCTATGTAGTCGACGTCTCTCCATAGTTCTGCCCCAGTTGGCAGACCCGGACCGTTTGCCGATCAAAGTCGATCACATGACTGCCAACAGGGATCAGGATGATTTACTGCGCTTGTCGCTGTTGCCGACGACGAGGGCTGAATGGACAAATTTGCGACGCTTGAGCCCGTCCGCCTGTATGCCTCGTCTGGTGCTCGACTTTTGCGCAGTGGAACGGTCAGCTCGAAGAACAATCCACCTGCACCAGCCCTCATCGGACGATTGCCAATAGACTTACACCAACTCATTCTCTCTTTTCTTCCGATTGCCGATGTTCCAGCATACGCACGCTCATCCAGAGCGCTCAATTCCCTACTAAAAGATGATAAGTTCTGGGATGCTAGATGGTCAGCATTGGGAATAGAGAAATACGGTCTTGGACTTGTGCTTGATACCCTTGAGGACACACAGAAGGGCCAGCTCGGAGTAACGCGCTCCATGCAACCACCGACTAACGATGACGATTTTGGCGACTTTGCAACGGCAGAACCTGTCGTTGGATTTGGTATTCCACCGATCTCGCTGTCTTTTCCAATAGCATCGACAAAACGGACGACGTACATCCGAGCACACAATTTATTGAAGCCACTTGCATTAGTCTTAGGCTCAACAGCTCCTCATCTCATCCTCTCGACTCTCTCTACATTCTTCGTGTCTCCACGGAGCCCCCTCACGTCCCCTACTCCACAGAATCTGATAGACGGTCTTCCTCTACGGACGCGCGCAAAAGCATTACACCTCCTTGCTCTCTTTCTATCACCATCTGTTCAGCCGCTCCGATCATGGTCTACTCTTCGGCAGGCTCTACAGGCCGCGATGGATCGGTTCGACGCGGGGCTTCTCGCGGCATTTGACAGTGCAGATGGCCGCGGGGACGAGGAAGGTATGCGTGAAGCTGCAGAATCTAGCTGGGAGGTGTGGACTGGGAATGCAGCTGAATGGGAAATGGGCAAGATGTGGGCCGAGAAACGCGAGATTTTCTACGTACAAGGTCGCTGGGACCCGATGGCCAATTTCACGTAAGTTGCGAGGCTCTGTGCGTGTTTTCAATCTTAGCAATTGAACAGAGCTGATGGTGCGCTGGACTTTGACGCGATGGATGAGTTCATGGGAGGTGTTTTGAAGGCTGTTGAGGAACATGGATCACGAGCCGTTCGTGTGTTCCCGCCAACGGCTCATGTACTGCTCTCGTTTGCAGAACGCGTTGCTAACGAAGTGGTGAGTCTTTAACTACGTACTTTCAATCTTCTGCTAATTCTGTAAAGGTCGGCGAATACATAACGTCACTCCTAACACGAGCACGCGCAGCCCCGAATTCCTCTGTCTTCCTCCAAGCAACTGCTGCTTCGTTCAAGGAAGCATGGCGTATAGTCGATGCTCTAGAGCGTGTAGTTCAGGCCCGAGCTCAAACCAAGGACACAGTAAGACCAGAAGACATTATCACTGCTACGAGGGCCGAGGACGTTGTGTAAGTGATATCGCTACCACGGGCTGCTCGCGTCTTACCGGAAACAGATACCAAATGTTCGAGAGTAACATGGACGAGTACCTCGACGAGGAAGTCGAGTCCGTCAAAAACCTGTTCAGCACGATCTGCAAAGCTTGGGACCGTGAGGTCAGCATTCGCCTCTTCCCCCCTTCGACGACCATCTAACTCAAGCTCCCCTTCGGCAGCTCGCGACATATGCCCCTACCTCGTCAACGAACGGCTCTGCTTCCTTGTCCGTCGAAACACAGCAATCCCACCAACACACCTCCCAACCACGCTTCCTATCCTCCCAAAACCCTGCCCAAGTCAAGCGGAATGTCCTGGCATCCTTCACATCCGTTCTTCTCCTCCCTGTGACCATTGTTCCCCGCACCGTCGGCGCTGTCGGCGGGGCGATTGTCAGCGGCGGTACGGCGGCGGTACAGGGTATCGCGATGCTCAATCCTACGAGGTGGGGCGGGAACGCTAGCGGAGGTGGGGGCAAGTACAGTGGTGGGGTCAGCAAGACGGGTTGGGGGGCTAGTACAGGTGCTAATGGGAATGGGAGCGTGTATAACTCGGCGGAGGCGGAGGGAAGCACGGTATTTGAGGTTGGGGATGGTGATTATGAGGAGGGTGAGACAACGGAGGCGGGGGATGAGAAGAAGGAGCCGGCTAAGAGTGCGAGTGGTATGTCAACCTATGTCTCTATCCTTGTTGTCTAAATTTTGTCTCTGCAGCCTCGCGTACCTCTCTTTCTCCGTCTGTGACACCTTCCGCCAGGTCGCGGACGCCACTATCGTCATCGTCGGTACCGGAGAACAAGCTCGAACTTCTGTTGTCGCTCGATGTAGCCCTAGAAGTGATCCACGCGGACCGTGAGGCACTCAAGCGTGTCGAGACTTTCGCTGGGTATCCAGGCCACTATGGACACCGCGTACGAGATACCATCGAGGAGCTGTTCATCCTTATGCTCGGGGCACTTGGGGAAGAGCACCTCCGAAAAGGCTTTGCAAAGTACTATTGTGTTCTGGATATATCGAAGTTTGTCGCTGATGGATGCAATCTAGAGCGACTGAGCAGATGCGAGAGTATAAGCCTGCGGAGCATGAGGTGACGACGAGTGTAGCGCCATTGCTACAATTCTTCGAGCTCGTGCATATAGGTGATACGATTCAGTCGATGGTACAAGTATACTTTGACAAGGAGCTGGTGAGTACTTGTAACTTCTCGCCTGCATGATTAACGGTCAATGAAACATCCTAGGCACATCATATAGATCGTACAGACTTCCTTAACGCTGTTGTTCGGGAGAAGAAGCGGTTCGAGAACGCGTTGGACGATTCTGTCGCGGGCGGGCTGAATGCAGGCACCGAAGTTCTCATGCATCAAGTATGTGCACGTTTACCGGCCTTCCTCTTTCACTGACCAGATACTACTGTTAGGTGGAGCACATTCTCGTGACACTAACAGGACCACGCGAGTATTATCCTGAAGATGGACCATTGGATTTAGGACCCACTCGTGGGTGTTCTGAGGCGATCAAATGTCTGGAGATGCACTGCAAGCTGTTGAAGGGGAGTACGAGCAAGGAGGTACTCGAGGTGTTCTACCAGGAAGTCGGTATTCGGCTTATCGCGTAAGCTGTCGTTTCTTCTGGAAGAGACAGGGCTTAATACGCTGGTCAAATGCTTCAGCATCCTGCAGAAACACATCAAGCGGCAGATCATATCGTTGAATGGCGGGTTCCGTGTCATTGCGGATCTGAATACTTATTACGCTTTCATCTCGTCTCTCAAGGTCCGGAGATGAAAGTTTCAACTTTTCCTCCTCCGAATTGAATTTCTTCAGGTTCCGTCAATTATTTCGGACTTTTCGCACTTGAAGATGCTTGGCCATGTCTACGTTGTTGAGGATGCCAAGGACCTCGCGCAGATCGTTCGTGATGTAACCCGGTACGGTGGAGCCTACAGACCCGAAGTACGCTGCCTTTTTTTTGTCCGTATTGTTCTAGGGTCATACTGACAACACTGACAGGACATTTACGAGTTCATCCAGCGGCGTTCGGACTGGAAGAAGATTGAGAAGACGGTAGATAAGACGATGTATAATTTGAGTTTCAAGGAGGACTGTGTTGTCTGCTGATCTTAATTTTGGACTTGGTGCTATTTCTGAAAACGGCTCGACAATTGGTCTTCTTAGGGAGAGACGCGGGCGCTGTAGTGTAGCGGTTATCACTCGAGATTCTGATTACGCATTTCTCGAAACCCAGGTTCGATTCCTGGCAGTGCCTTTTGTTGAAGCGACCGGTCGTGTTCTTTTGTAGTAACGTGCTCGAATTTCAAGTCAAAACCTCTACATATGTCAAAGACATCCTCCTTTGATTAGCCTCTCCAGGTGAAATATTATGGTGAAATATAGTCATCAAAAATTGATTTCAGAGGAAATCTATCTGTGTATGGCAGCTTTTACCCAATGCTCGCTTGTTGAATACGTTATCCGGCAATCTCTCCCATCCTTCGAGCTCGTAGGCATGCAAAAAACCAACAGTTCTTCGTGATCTCCGAATACTATCAACCTCGTTTCTGAAAGGTATCGCCCCGAATAACCAGTCGACTTCCTTAGTCAAAGGTCGGAGATTCCACCGGGAGAGAAGAGAGTTTGATGAGTTATCAAGCCTCTCACTGGTCTGTTGAAACACCGAGTCGTTCGGCGTACCAGTAAGTCCAGAAGTGGAAGGTGATAGCAGGATTGTCTTCGCAGATGGAGTGGAGTTAGGCGATCCTTCGGCACCTTCAATGCACAAGTTCCGAATGGTTGGATGAATGATTCTGGGTGTTGTGTCAGTCTCAGTCTCAGTAGGACAGCTCGGGGTGCTCGAGTACGAATCAGCTGACAACTGTACAAAGTCATCGTACACCGCTATCGAGTCATTCGAGGATGGCGTGTCTTGTGGTAAATGGGACCCTCCATTCCCTGATGTTTGGACGCGGCGGCATGAACCCAGATTAGAGTCGAACTGTGTGTCAGGTAATACATCATCTTGTGTTACCAAGTTGTGAATTCTCATTCTATCTCGATTTGACGATGGCGATTCCACTTCCGTACACTCGAGCATGACTTCCTGTCGAGGCTGCAACCAACCACGAAAGTTACTGAAGCGCGTCTCGTTGACCGGTATGTCCCCTCCCTGTGCCATATTTCTTCGTAATTTCTTTGCTGGAGGATACTCCACTTGTTCTTCTAGAGGACGTTTCGCTTGAGAACCTGACACTCTTCCCAATAATCGTCGACGCGAGAACTTCAAAGTTCCTAGCGTGTGACAAGGGGTACAGCCTGTATTTGGCCATGGACACCTTATTTTCGACGGCATCTTTGATGAAGTGGATGCGTTGTGCATGAGATCAATCGCATCATTCTTGGTACTCTGTTGTGTAGAACCGCTGTTCGAAGTTCCCAATAAATCTCGTCACGTAGAGCAGCTGATGGCACCTACCAATGTTTACCAAGTTCACTAGCTGTCTCGTAATATGCTGGGATTTGTTCGCTGTTGACCAACCGAGTCTTCTCGTGTGTCATCTTTAGTGATGCCAACACCAGTATCAATGTACACTATAAGAACGGAGGCGAAGACATACTCTGGGTTGGTGGCTTTATTAATGCGAACGCTTGAGCTTTGTACCTTTGGCCAGCCTTGTCCTGATGGAGAAGAAAGACTGTGGTCAATAAAACATAGGTCTTGACTCGGACATAATTGCCACCATCAGTATCACTATCGGGGTAAGACGCCGTGTCTTTGTACTCAATCAACACCTCGAAATGATTGTTGGTTTGCCACCATGATCGATACACAAGGGATTGACAAGTTAGAAAAGCAAACTTCCCTCTCTCTCTTTGTTACTGAAGAAGCATACGAAGAACCCCAACGAACTTGAAGGAAGGACACATAAAGGTACTGGCATATCACACCAGCCTCTAATTGAAATCCCGGCCAAAGCGCTCTGTGGTCGGCCATCGAAGAATCATGCAGAGGATACTACTTAACTTGAAAATCATTGTCTGCTCCAGCATGTGATCCATACATCTCTCTGCGAATTGCATACAGTTGAGAAATCGTTCAAGGTTCATAACGGCGAATTTGCGGCGAATTACATTGATACTGCCGGATCGATCGGATCGTGATAAGATTGATATCAATCTGATCGCGAACTGTTTCAACCTATTTTTTTTTTTCAAATCTGAGTAAGCTTTCCATCATACTTACACGCCCAGAGCCAGGAAGCGTCTGATAAACGTACTGAGTTCTCAAAAGCACGTCATCCACAGCTTGCCATATGTTGTTATTAGTAAGAGTGTCTGACGCGCTGGCGATCATATAAAGAGAGAGTATCGGAGTGTGTAGCTCTTGTGTAACTCCGCAAATACCTTGAATTTGACCATGGCACCTACTAGAAACGCACGCACAATCTTCAATTCCGTACCCACAGGTTCATTCGTTTTCAGTTTTCTTATCTTCTACAACGATCGTTAAACATCTTTACATGTTCACAGGGTACCCCGTCCCAGGCCAAACAACTGTATATGACGATACCAAAACCATCGACATCGAGAACACCCCTCTTAATGGCGGCTTCATCCTCAAGACTCTCGTTCTCTCTGTTGATCCGTATATGAGAGGCCGCATGCGTGAGCCTCATGTTAAATCGTACTCGGTGCGTCATACGGCTAAATTCAGACCGATTTCTCCTGATATAAATCATGTACATAGCCGCCTTACATTCTAGGTGAACCGTAAGCCTATTCTCGTCGTTTCGTCATCGTAACATCAATATTGATGATACACAGATTGCTCACTCACGGCGTGGGCGTCGTCGTCCGCTCCGAGAATGCGCAAGTCAAGGTTGGATCGCATGTTTACGGCGTCATGCCCCATCAAGAATACAATGTATTCAAGGATCTTGAATCTGAGGGTTTGCTAGTTCTGGAAAATAAGGAGGGCTTGCCGTGGAGTGTCTATATTGGCGCTGCGGGCATGCCTGGTACGTTTTTTGTTCCAGTTTAGAAATTGAAAAGATGCTTATCCGTGGTGTGGAATAGGAAAGACGGCGTACTTTGCATGGAAGGAGTATTCGAAGGCGAAGAAAGGAGAGGTTGCTTTCGTTACCGCTGGTGGAGGTATATCTTCTATCCTGTTCCCCGGCGCATGCTCACAATGATCGTGACTTTCCGCATTCAGGACCCGTTGGATCGTAAGCTCCTCCTTTAGAACCTGTTCTTGACTTGGTCCTTACAACATCAGCCTCGTTATTCAACTCGCTAAACTTGACGGCCTCAAAGTCATCGCCTCCGCGGGTTCGGAAGAAAAAGTCGCATTTATGAAAAGCATTGGTGCAGATGTGGCGTTCAACTACAAGACTACCAACACAGCTGAAGTATTGGAGAAGGAAGGTCCAATTGATGTGTATGTCGTATTTGGTCTCAATGTCCTGTTCGCTGATCATCATTTGTACAGCTACTGGGATAACGTAGGTGGAGAGACATTGGATGCCGCACTCGTCGGTGCAAATGTTGGTGCAAGGTTCATCGTACGTTTGGTCTCATCGTTGTCTTCACCAGGAACTAACAGAATGCGTGGACTATGGATAGGAATGTGGCATGATATCTGGTGAATTCTTGTTATGTCCATCTATCAGCGGCTTTGAATCCTTACTGTTTCGTTAGGCTACAACACAGGTGGTCAACCACTCAAAGTGTGTTCCCCTTCCTCCTTCCCCTTTGCACCCATTCACCATCAACTTACACACAGAACATGATAACAGTCATTGCCAAAAATATCACAATTCAAGGCTTCATCGTTCATCGTCTCGAGTCCAAATACGCTAACGAGTTCTACGATATTATTCCAAAGAAACTGAAGAGTGGGGAGATTAAGTATACGGAGGAGGTTACGGAAGGATTGAACAAGGTCGGTGATGTAATTTTAATGGTTCAGAAGGGCGAGAATAGGGCGAAGGCGGTTGTCAAGGTTGCTGATGAGTAAGTTGGAAATGGACGAGAAATTGGGGATGGACTTGAAACATGGATGTATTTTTATCAGCCGTCAAACATATATGTGATGGATGCATCAAATGTCGAGTTAGTCTCAGCGATCATAGTATACCTCGCCTTCTGTCACCAGTAACTTAAGTTCTAACTTCATCAAAGGTCTTCCATCCAGCCACCTTGAAAGTTAAAAGCTAACTCGGGAGACATCATGACAAGGTCGAAGATGCAATTTCAAAAGTGAAATATTCGAAGAGAAGCGGATAGTCAAGTTCTTGAGATACTCTCAGACTGTTCTGAACGGTATGATGATGATGGAGAAGGCATTCAGGTGTCGATACATGCATAGACTTTCACCGATGGTGATTGGCGTGAACAGAGTGATAACCTATCGATTCTTAACAAAAATCTTGGTGATGGCCGAAAGTCTGATCTCAGCATACTCTGTTGGACTGTCATCTCTTCTTACCTCTTAAACAGTGTAGTGCGAGTTTGCGGGGAAGACATAAAGACCTACTAGATAATGATCACAACATATGATCTTGTAGTGTGTTCAAAAAGCTACAGTGCCTGGAACTTTCTGCAACATAGTAACAATAACAGCGTATCAACCGACGATATAGGCTTTTCAGGCGGAAATATATCATGACTTTAGTCTTCACTCCAAAATTCTTTGATCAAATCAGATGCTCTTTCAGCGATGACATATGTCGCAACTTGAGTATGTCCGGCAGGAACGACCGGCTGGATGTATGTGAGCCCTGAGTTGAATGATCGGATACAGATGATTCTCACCAACACAGACGCATCGACGACACGAAGACCTGTTACTCCTTTCACTCGTAGATCGGGATCGACAACTCCATAGTCTGCTCCCTTTGGCGACATTGCAGCTGTTCCAACTGGATGAAAGAGACTGCCGGCGCTAATCCGAATGAACTCGTCGAGCTCCACATCTGTAGTTGCATTGCTGACAGGAGAGATGATGTAGTTGGCCCATGCAGGAGCCGCGACGAAACGACGTGCGCTCCGGATGCCCTCTCGCATGATGAACATGTCGAAATCGGACGATAGCAGCCCAGGATCGATGACCGGGGGAGTGAAAGGGTTGGTAGTGTTGATTGTGACGGACCCACCTGGCATCTCTTAGTTCACTAGATGGGCTAGGGGCAAGACGGCTGGACGTACGAGAGAGGGGACAGAGAACAGCCACACTTACATCAAGGAAATTTCCCGATGTAGGAAAGGGCGGAGTACTGATACCATTCTGAAAAAGATACATCAACCATATAGTATCAACATAAGAAGACATACCACAAAGTACATCTCAAAATGAGCGGTGTGGGGACCCGCCGAGGGATCTTCGAACTGCTCAAAGATAGATGTGTTGGACGGGAGACGTATCCACCCTAAATTATTGAAAGTGGACACTACGAGGAGACCTGTCCGCGTCTCATTCCATTGATGAAGTACTTCCGCCACGAATGTAGTATTGCGATTGAATTTTTCGAGAGTGTCAGTTGCGTTTACCAACCACCTGTTGCCTATAGTTGGGTGGTCGGAGAGGTTTTGTCCAACAGATGGTAAGTGAACCAGAGGGTTGATACCGAGAAGCGACAAAGTTGACGAATTACCGATGCCAGAGTTCAGAAGGACGTGAGGAGTGCCAATTGTCCCTCCAGAAAGAATCACCTCCTTTCTTGCTGTGACACGCCTTTTTGGGCCTGATCGGAGAAACTCAGATTGAGTGTGCATTAAATGAGCGTGCATGTTTAATGAGATTACGCACCATTGACACCTTCGGTGAACTCTACAGCTTGGAATGTAGGACGATTATCAGTAATGTTCGTTTGTAGAACACGAGACACTTGAGCGTGGAGCAATACATTGAGATTCTTTCGTTGGAGAAATTGGGGACCAAGATACGAAGTTGCCGAGCTACTCCTGGTACCATGACCAATAGTCGACTGTGTCCACCCTACAGAGTGTTTTTACTCACATTCTGTTCCTCGTGAAATTACATGTGGCAATGACGTACCTATTCCGAGTTGGTTGCCGGAATTCGTGTCGATATTATAGGGAAACTCTTCTGGAAGTTCACGCGTTGTTTGGATAACGCGATGATCTATCTCATGATCGAACCCAGGAAGGCTGACAGAATTGATACCGTGGAATCCGTGTACTGACGGGTCAAACTGGCCTCTAGTGCTGTGATGATCGGTAGGCTGAGTCCACCTTTCATTCTTTTTGAATGAGGATATCATCAATAACGTCGCTTAGAAAAGAATGCGGTACGCAGGACCTTGCGAAAGTAGACCTGCAAGTTATCCCAAGACCAACCTGGATCGCCCGTCAATCGTGCATAGCGATCATAGTCATCGGAGCTTCCGCGGGTGTACGCCATGAAATCTATCAGTTATTATAAGCGAGAGACAACCAAGGCCCGTGTGATTACTTACTTACTGAACTACTTCCTCCAAGGATTTTCCCACGTGGGTATGGAATCGAACGTCCATTTAAACCTGCTTGGGGTGTGGTAGTGAAGTTCCAGTCATAAGGGGTATCAGGCGTGATGCGAGTGCAAAAGAGCGGAACTTCGCTATCAAGAACATCTTCATTACTGTAGGGTCAGATGTGTTGAATACAGAATGTGCTTGATCCGAACATTTTCAACTCACGAAGGGCCAGCTTCGAGGACAAGAACAGAATGGTTGGTATTTTCGGTTAAGCGGTTGGCAACGACATTTCCTGCTGTACCGCCTGCAGAGCATTCACGAGAGTCATTCGAGTAGTAAAGAAGATAAATTCACCTCCAATGATTACAAAGTCAAACGAAAATCCAGGAAGTTCGGATACGCTCTCTACCATCACAGAGAGCGTGAATGTCGCATTTAACAAGAGGGCAAGTCCTGTAGAGACTCTCATTTAGATCCAGTTGGTTACAGGTTCTGGTAAACAGATGGTAAAGCTATCGAACTTTTGAACGAATGCGGTTCTTCCGAGTTGGTAGGGGAGCCGAGCGTGGAGCACCGCTTGACACTTGTCGTTTGAATCGGAGACGAATCCGCACAAGCTCCCTCGATGGAAAGAAGCCATGCCAGTGGGATTCCGAGATCTAGAATAGATTGAAGCTATTCACAAGCTATTCACCCGGCACTGAGCGC
>JAGGAS010037626.1:10921-37942 GCA_017657355.1 Termitomyces sp. K1Ac | reverse complement strand
ATCTTCCTTCGTGATATGAGGCAACGTTGACAGAACAGAATCATGATATCGCATCTTATTCTTTGCCTTGACACTTGCGATCTTGCAACATCTCTCCCTACAGAAAAACAAGAGGGAGCGAGACAATTCAGTGAAAAGTTAGCCAAGGTGAAGTCAAACCACACATACAGCACGTTTTCAAGTTGGTCGGCTTGTACTTTCTTCGACAAACGGAGACGTATGCGGGAAATGAGCAGAGAACTTGGTTCGTGCTCTGATTCCTTGATTCGACAGAGTCGAGTGTGGTACGCGTGCAAATTCTGTGATTGAATATTGAAGGCTTGTTAATGTCTCCTGGACATCCATACAATATCACCATGACGACTTACGGTAATGACGTCGCGTGTGTATGAGGATTTCTGTCGTCGGGGGATGGCATTGTCGGAAGGTACAAGGTCTGACACTGCAGACTATAACGAGTCACAGAATGCGTTGACATGTACGGTAACGATGGAGAACAGACTTGAGTTAGTACCTTGATCGTATATAACGTCTCCGAAGGGGTATCCCTACAGTGATTATCAGTCGCAAATCCGAAAGAACAACATGTTCTTATGTGTGATCATAGCAGACCTGAGTGTTTCCATCATTCGAATCAATGCCTGAAACCGACTGATGCGTACTCGCTCCCGCCCCTCCAGGACGCCCAGTAGAAGGGCGGCCCGACGCTTCTCCCGAAGGACCTGTTTCAGATCTGAAATTTTAGACTCTGAAAGACCCGGTGAACTACTTTGTGCGGCGAAAGGGTGGGAAGGCATACGGGCTTGCTCCAAATCATCCTGCCTCTCTTTCAACTGTTCACTCAGTGCAATCGCCTCCCGTTGAACATTGCTGAGCTCGGCCTTTGATCGTCGGACTGGGTCATAACCAGGTATCCGTACGGATAATCTGGAGTGAGACTCCCGGATCCTGCGAGTGGCCCAGTTATATCTCAGTTGAACGAGTTCGGGAGATTCGGACAACAATATGGCGACTGACTGTTGAATCAAGTGTCGATCCTTAGCCACTTGGCTTCGACCCCTCATTTGAGTGCTCATGAAGAGGAGAAGCTCTGCGAACGGCCCTTGGTATAACCGATTGAAGTCATCAGAAGAGATAGCAGGTGCTCCAAGGGCGAGTAGAGCGCTGTTGACCTTTGATGGATCTATACTTTGATTTCCAGTTTTTTTAACATCTAAAGAGGTGTGTTGAGGAATACGCGATGGCTGGAGCTTATTCATGGTGGAGGGAGACAAAGTTGTTTGTCGAACTACGCGTCGCGTGTTTTGTCACATGCTGTCACTTTCACGATCACATGCACATCATCGAATTTTTCCTTCCGAGTTGTGAGATCGATCTTCTTGAATCTTGACAATGAAAGTTCCAGGAAACCGTTACACCTTTGTTTATGTATGTACTCATCAAGGATATTCACACAGATGGGTGATGCATATGACTCGGGATCTATGACGACTGAGCTCTGCTTTTACACTTTGTCCTATCCATGGATCATGAATTCGCTGGGCCCCGGCGGCTGCTCGAATCGCTGATTCGCTTTCAATCTCGTCTACAACTTCCAACATAACCACTCGACATTACACTGGGCTTGTTATGTTTGAGTCAGATCAGTCTCTCATCTGACCATCATCAAAGCTTTCGATGGTATCTTGTACAGCCCAGTTGTTGACCCGTTGAAACTCGAAGTTGCCGTTGACGATCGTTACAATCGACCCCGACTGTTTGTAGTTTGCTGTCAGTAGAGGAGCCCGACGCCTTGTATCTGGCTATGTCGGAAAACAAGGTCGCGGTTACCCCAGGTAACCCGCTCCCCGACGGTTCGGGCGTGTTGTTACCCTGCTGTACATTGAAGTATGGAGCCCATATAACACCGACTGATAAGTGAGGTGGATCGGACCATCCAACACCCCGAGGCTGCAAGAACGAAGATGACGGTGCTGTACCCCTCCGTGTCCGGTCCTGTCTATCACTACCCGGACACCCTAGGACCATACATCGGCGCCGTTATCGTATGTGCTTTGTTTCCCAGTATCAGAGGATATTTTCTAATTACATCCCTATCTGCATAGTTCGAAATATTCTTGTACGGTGCGTCAAAGGCATCATAGCGCCTATTGCTTATGGAAGCATCCCATTTTGGGATCTATTTCGTCTCCTTCTTCTCCTACGCGATAATTCTCTTACACAAGAGACGTGTTCATTGGTTCCCACTCATTTCAGCAGTCACGATGTTTGGAATTGCGTCGGCTGATGTTGGGTATACCTTGCACTTATTCTTGGAGAAATTGTTGGTTCAAAAACTCGAGTATGAGGAACTTCGGCCAAAGTATATTATGTATGTTTTGAACAGGTGTGTTTCCGCTCTTCATTTTGCAAACAGTACATGCATATACTCACCTCGAATGGTCGAAGCGTGATTGCCGACATACTCTTGGTAAGTGCGTCGATCCTGATGAGAAGCGGCACCTGAAATACATATGATAGCTTTACAAGTTTTACCTCATATGGAACTCGAACAAAAGAATACTCGTCGGTCCAGGGTTTCTCTTAGCTGCAGCTACTGGTACGAAGAACGATACATTCATATGCCATTTTGAACGATTTTCAAGGTTGTGGTTTTGTGTTTGAGGGGACGACTGCCTTTCTCTCACAATTTTCGTGGATCAACATTAGCATGACGGCTACTTTGAATGTCTTGATCACTTGCTTAACGGGTGGGTGCGTTCAATTTCGATCAAGCCAAATCCTCAAACACAAACATTGTAGCGGGTCGGATACTATATGTCGGAGCGTATGCGCGTGCCATGCTGGGGACAGGGGTACCTTGCACGCTCTCAATGTGCGCGGCGGTGATGTATGTGGTTGCCCCATCAAACATTATCAGAGTTTATACTTACTTGACGATATTCTCTTAGAATTGAATCAGGAACACTATATGCCATTTATATATCTTTGGATCTCGCTTTCAGGACGAATTCTAGTGTGAATGTGTGTTTCCTTCAGGTTTATGATGACTACTTTGCTGCTTCTTACGCTGTTTTTAGGTAATCCTAGATGGTGGTCTTATTCAAATAGTGGTAAGTATACGACGCAATCTTGCTAAATTGATGAACCTGGACGTAATATTAGGGTATCATGCCGACCCTCATCCTTGTCCAAATTTCCCTTGGCCGTGCTTCAACCGCCGGGACCCCATCGTATGCGCTACAGGAGATTACAGGGACCTCTTATTGGAGTGAAGAGCACCGCAGAGCGCTTGCGGTCTCTGACATTCCGCTCACTAACTCGATGGCAAGGCTCTCGGAGGGAACTCCAGCCGTCTGAGCTCACACAATTCGAGTGATCTTTCTTTATTTAGTTTTTAAGTCTCTCCTTCTTTTCGTTCTTTGTCAGGACAGACGTCAAGTACTCTCGTTTCTCACTGGAAACATACTAATAGATGTATGATCTCACTCCTTTGTACTTATGCATCCTACCTCCTTTTTGTATTTGTAACTCCCCATACCCTTCAACCCTGTCCGTTATATTTATTCGGGTAACTGTCGTCATGCCTTTACCACCTTCCATCCATTCCTCTTCCATCGTCTGTCATTGCAGCTTTTACATGATACCTTAGCGGTTTGTGATGCTCAAAACATTATATAGGGAACCTCTCCTAGAGTAATGGGTAGTTGGGAGTAACGGACCCTGCGCCACAGACGCCCAGCTGGTAGATAGTCAAGTTACTATCCCCGTCGATAACCTGGATTCCAGTGAGGTACTGGTCGATCGAATATGCCTATCCAACATCTACTTAAGTTGCCGTGAGGCTGGATGACTGGATGAAAACGTGACTTCGAGAGACATGGTAATCGGTCATGCATGGTCATGGTTAACCTGAAGATTGGGACACCGCCTCTTTACGTCCTCATCTCAATGCTGCATCTCAATCCAGACCGCCGGATATCCGACTGAACACTGACCATGGCAAGTCTTACCAAATCCCCTGCTTTCAGAGGCCGAGCCCGCCCAAGTCAGTCAAGTAATCAAACATACTTGGCATTTCAATCCTTTCAGGACTCATAGGCATGAGGATCTACAGGTGTTGGAAGACATAGCATTACGTTTAGTACTGAACACAATTTCACGGATAGATATCAACGGTCATAGAGGAGGATCGCCTATGGCGATATCGGTGGAATACCCCTTGCAGCAATGTCGGCGACAAATATTTTGGTTTCGGCCAGGATAACGAGCCTCCCATCAGTTGCAAAAACCATGTTGGCCGAGGTCGTCTGCAGAAAGAATTTGCCAAGTAAAGTACCTTCATCGTTCCAAACCTGGCAAGTATATCAACTGAGAGAATTCAGAGGTGACTCAGCAGACCAAACCTGTACGCCGTCTCCACACCCGGAATATACGTTCCCATTGGTATCGACCTCAACACCATCGGGAACCCCAGTATCAACGTAGGCAAAAACACGACGATTCATGAACGCATGTGTGCGCGGATCCACGTCAAACGCATATCTAGAGAAGATGAATATTAGGATGGAAGTGAATATTGAAAGATGACAAATAGTGAATGTGATGTTTCTGACCAGGGGGCTGGAGCGCCAGGTATGATTGACTTACATCGTAGTGGGCTCGGTTTGTGTTCCACCAGAGGCTCCAGTATCCGTGCTATATTAGTGATGTCATCATAGCACTCGCATGTTAATGGTTGATGGTGGCTTACATGTACGCTGTGCTGCCATCAGCGTTAAAAGCGATTCCATTGCATTTGTCGAAGTCAGTTGCTACCACTCTCACTGTCCCAGTCTCGGGATCGAATCGATACACTTGGTTGGGGAGCAATAGATTCGGGCGGAAATGGTTAATGAAGCCGTATCTATCCGTGGGGTAGTAAACACAGACGTAAAGAGATATATGCGCATGTCCAAGGCAACACAAGGTGATGAGATCAGATTAATATCAAATGGAAGTACTTACGGAGCATCGGTGAAAAACAATTTTCCACTTGGGTGCACTTTGACGTCGTTCAAAGAATTGAATTGTCGCGCAAAGAAGTTATCCAAGAGGACAGTGACGTTATTTGGGGCTCTCGGGTTCACAAGAGCAACTGAGGGTGGTCGAGATCCGCGTCCGGACGTGACGAGCAGAAGGGACGAGTTGTATGGCCCTGTTGCTCCGTTTGTCATTTGAATGGTCTCAGGAAGATCGAGCTATATGGTAATAGTGAGAGCCGTGTTGACTTGCCAATCTGTTGAAGACTTACGAACGTGACAGGGACATTTATGACACTACTTTTGGCGGCTAACGCGGTGTCGACGTCTGTTAGGTTGATCTTGCCAATAACGTTATTGTGATTCAAGTCACTCATTCCTAGTGGGCCGCCATCGTTGCTGGCAAAGAACACCTCGTTCGTGTCAGGGACATAGACAGGAGCCTCATGTGCAAAGGCAAACGTGGAGTTGGATGCGACCTGCCGAATTGAAGGGTTTGGTCCGAGGATAGTGATAAAAGTAGGGTCAAATATTTGGAAAAAAGGAGGTGTCGTTTCAGTCGGATTGAAGAACGTGTCAAAGGACGACTCTCGAAACGTAATATTGGAACCATCAATTACAGCGAACGATTTAGGATCGACGAACTGTTGTAGGAAAGGTCTAAAAAGTTCAGGAGTACGTATCAAGATAACGCGACGTACCACTGTGTTTTGTGCATTGCCGCCAAGAACATGTAAAGCCACAGAAAAGGCTACCACAATAGTAAGGGAAGATGTACACATACTCCTAGATCGCAAGACGAAAGGTCCACTTTTCTCTTCTACCACAACAGCGTGGAATCCGTCTTTGACCAGTCCATACGTGCGGGTCGGGTGACTTTGTTTCTGGTTGGCATCTGGATTGACCAGGTTCCACGCTTGCCAAAATCCCTGCTTTAGGAGATGGATATCGCACACCGAGAAGTCTTGCAGAATAGCTACCGACACGAACAGGTGACTAGATATGTCCCTATAGCTTGCCTATAGCCAATCATCAGGCATGAGGTCTATTCCTTCTATTCTCACCTGTGAAAGGTACGCCGTAACGGTATACGCCTGTATTGCATATCATATAGCGAACTCAATCTTTAAATTCTTACCTTTGTACTTTGTCCGACCTTATACCAGACCCTTTACTCGGTGCCCCGCCGAATACTCACAAAAGTTTTGTTATGGAGTGACCTGGCATGTACAATGGCTTTCCTCTTATGTACAACGATGTATATTTGTTCATATGCTTCCCCTTCTTTCCCCTTGGACATCTCACACTTTTGCACAAAGGGTTCCACACTCGAGAACTGGCAACCCTGAGAAGGAATGTAGCCTCAGGTTTCTCCTGACAGTGAAGATCCAGATCTAAGTATCTATCATGAACCCCAATCTGCCAGTGTCATCTCACCATCACCTCACGAAGTGCCGTATAACATGGTCA
This sequence comes from Termitomyces sp. K1Ac, assembly GCA_017657355.1. NCBI lineage: Eukaryota > Fungi > Basidiomycota > Agaricomycetes > Agaricales > Lyophyllaceae > Termitomyces > Termitomyces sp. K1Ac. The sequence goes on along the minus strand of JAGGAS010037626.1, from coordinate 31,451 downwards.
TTTCAGGCAATTCAAAGAACGTTGAGTATTCTATTTATTTTTGATAAGTTCGTCCTATATATACGTGACTTCAGATGTTTTTGTTGGGACGCAACTGAAACTTGGTTCAAACATCATGATATTATCTCCAAAGACACCATTTCTCCTGTGTAAGTACTACTTTGCGACAGTTAAGTACTAGTATGATGTCGTCGTTTTTCCATAATTCTCCTCGACATCTCTCACGAAGCTACAGAACTGTCATGACCGCAGGCCGACCGGCTCTGCGACCAATGGCATAAGGTTGTGCAGCTTTAGGCGAGGCATAACTCGTCTGCCATATAGAGTCAACAAATGACTTATTACAGCGATCCCGGAACGAATCTGCTCTTGAAAAAACCTAGGTCCGCTCTTCCAATTACTTATATCTCGCCTCCGTGGGATTCTCAATGGAACATCACATTGCGGCCAAGGTTTCTGCCTTCCCACCCTTCTTGAAGACACTGGGGATCTGAAGGCAGGTGTTTTGTGAGACTCGATTCAAAACTGCATCGCCGTTCCTTTTGGTGTGCCTACTTCCTCTTGACGCTTTTGCCTAATCACCTACCAATGCCAACCGACTCCCATCATGGCATACCTGCTATACGCGGCGTACGATGGTTCAACGTTGGGATTTTAACCATTACGCCAACAATCGCAGCATATGGCCTATGGCGCTCACCGTGTAACTGTGCGACCATCATGTTTGCCTTTGGATATTATCTCTTCTCCATGCTAGGTGAGTGAGTCCTTTCAAATAGGCTCTCATAAGAAATTTGACTAGTTTCAGGCATTACAGCTGGTATGACGCGGATTTCTCTAACTCAAAAAGGCACTGACGTATTCACACAGGTTATCATCGTCTGTGGTCGCACCGCGCGTACAACGCGTCTTTTTTACTTCAAGTGTTCTTGCTCTGTGGAGGTTCGAGTGCCGTCCAAGGGTCCTGCTTTTGGTGGGCCCGATCGCATCGCTCTCATCATCGTCATACAGATACAGACCTTGATCCTTACAACGCGAACCGCGGGCTATTCTGGACGCACATTGGCTGGTTGATCTTCAAATCAGAGCTTCGTTCGGGGCAGGTCGACACTTCCGACCTTCGCAAAGACAAGCTTATCCAGTGGCAGCACCGCTGGTATTTCACGAATGCCTTTCTTTTCGGTTATATTCTGCCGACCTTGGTTCCAGGCTTGCTCTGGGACGACTGGATAGGAGGATTTTGTTTATCGGGAGCATTGCGATTGACCATTGTTCATCACGTATGTTTTGTCTGTTTTCAAGCATGATCCTTAGACCTAACAAGTCTATAGTGTGTGTTTTGTATCAACTCAATCGCCCATTACCTCGGTTCTGCTTCCTATGACGATGCTTTGAGCCCGCGGGACCACCTTCTGTCCGCGATCCTCACTCTAGGCGAGGGTTATCATAACTTCCATCACCAATTTCCGATGGATTATCGCAATGCGTTTCTGTGGTACCAATACGATCCTACTAAATGGTTCATCGCCACTTGTGCCATGATCGGCTTGGCGAGCCATCTGAGGACATTCCCCTCCAATGAAATTACCAAGGGTGCCCTTACAATGCAACTAAAAGAGCTCAAGAAGACTCAGGAATCATTGACCTGGCCTACATCGTCTGAAAAGCTTCCTGTCGTGACATGGGAGACATGTGAGTTATCTCGCATGTCACCTAGATACTGTACAATTTACCTACTGCTACATAGTCCAAGAAGAATCCAAGAAGAGCACTTTGATTCTCGTTTCTGGCTTTATTCACGATGTGTCTTCCTTTGTTGATGGGCATCCTGGTGGACGAGATCTACTTATGAAGAGCTCGGGTAAGGACATGACTCCAGCCTTCTTTGGAGGAGTATATGTACATTCTAATGCCGCGCACAATGTGAGCACAATCCCCAACTTCCTCCGCTGAGACTTGGACTAATTCATTAGCTCCTTGCCATGATGAGAACGGGCATCCTTGCTGGAGGGGGAGAAACCTCTGCCCAAATACCGCCGTCTCAGAGACTGTACATTGCTCAGAGAACCCAATGATGGCACTTTGAGATTGATTTGAATAGCTCTTGCCTGTGTCCTCAACTTCCAGATACCCTTTCCTTACTCTCTCTGGTCCCAGTCATTTTACAAACGAATTCCTGGTAGCCAAGTGCCCTGGGAGGAAGAGCTAGAGCCATTTACGATTTCTGAACATCTGTTCGGTTCCATAAGGTTTCCAAGTTTTAGACAGGCACTGTATCATAATTTTGTGTTGATTCCGTGATACATTATTGATCTGGACTGTACATAATAGTTTCACCAGAGTAACTACTATACCTAGAGCGTGCGTACATATACTTAGAGCCATATGGCCCCGACGAAAACGCGTCAGACGTCAGAGTTGGTTATCACCCTGGAATGCTGTGTGCGAAGAATCTGATGGTTTACCAGATTAAAAACCTTCTTTTCGTCCAAGTGGGTTACAATACGATTCTCTGACGAGGCTCTAATGCATATGGGAACATCTTTGGAGAAATGAGGGTCGGGAGACTGTCATCTCGCCGACTACCTCGTACAAACGAAAAGATGCTTCATGCTCCAGGAAGTTCCCGCCAAACCTTGTCCGGATGATTTCCCTCGAATCCACAATAATGACTTAGATTGTTCCTCAAATCCGCTATTTTGCGGATGATGTTTATGGAGCAAATGACATTGGAGCGACATACTTATTGACACCTGTGCTCTGTACGCCGGATCGATATTCATAGTATTCTATCGAAAAATCAACGACATTCCAAGTCGCGCTGAGTCGCAGACTTCGGTTAGGAATCAAGATCAGAGCACCGAGTTTGCAATTGTATTCGTTACTATGTAACCCATTTTGTGAGACAGCGCGCCGACACTTTCATGTCAGACAGTCAAATTTTACTGCTTAAATCGATATCAATGTCAAGTGGTTTGTGTGATACAAGTTTGGGCGGAGCTAAAATCGTTCCATCAATCATCAAAGCGTCCGTCATTGCGAGTCCTCTGCAAACGCCGCCGACAGGCATACATACTTATGACTAGGACTCCTCTAACCCAAAAGAGACATAACACGTCTAGCCGGCCCAGCTCAACGAACGAGTCTGGAGATCTAGAGATCACTTGGTATGCGACCTATGCTGTATGTAGTACGGCCACCGGCTTTGCGGACCGCCAGTACTCTATCCTATCCTGAACCATCATTTTTTCTCGCAAACGACCCAAGTTCAGAAAGGATGACAGCAGAGCCCCTCTAACCTAAAAGGATCACAATGTCTACAGGCTGGAACGAACTTCGAAACTCAAGGTTATAATTCGGTTGGGGGACGCGTAGAGAAGGACTATGTACGATGCTATACGTATCACTAACAGGAGGGAGACAATACATTACGATACTAGGTAAGAAAGAAAAAAAACAACGATTCGAAGGAGACTTTTAACAAGCAAGTAGAAAAAGAAAATGGGTCTTCGGGAAAGTCGGAAATTTCTTTGCCGGCGTCTTCAGCCTATGATCCATCGCCTGACCCCTCCCAATCCAAGCCCGTTCAACAACGGATTGACGAGACCGCTCAGCCCGAGCCCGGCAACATCACCCTTCACCTGGAGTGCCTCATCCAGCCCGAGCGCGGCCAAAAGGTTGTGAGCGTCAATCTTGATGATGTCCGATCCAGGCCTAGATGCACTAGGGCTGTTGCGTCCGAGATGGTCCTGACACCAAGCATGGAGTGCGAGGAGAGCGTCCAAGAAGGCATCCAAATCATCCTCTAGTGGATGAAGCCCCAGTGAGTCTACACACCCACAGTGACCCATCGATTCATCAAGAAGGCCGCTCAGGTCGAGCAATGCGTTGACGTTGGTGAGAAGATCGGCTTTTGTTGTCGACTCAAGCAGGACTGCGACCGTTTGAACGAGACTGTCAATAAGACCTTGCGTCAATGATAGAGTCGACGGACCAGGAGTCGCTGGTGTAGATCCTGTGGGAAGGGCTACTACGGACGTAGAAGCAGAAGGGAGGGATGTCGAGTGGTTCTGAATCTGGACAACGACTCCAACAAGCGTGGTCAACAGATCCTTTAAATCGACCGTTGTATCGATATTGCTTGTGAGAGTCAGAGTCGACGTGAGATCACCGAGACCAAGATCAATCTTCACGTCCATGAGGTGGGAATTTGGACCTGCAGTCGGGACAGTTGTAGTTGGCGCAGGGAGCGAAGACGTGTGTGGCTTGGTCGGGACCACCACTGGATGACTAGCGCACCAAGACTGCATATTCAACACAACTACCAGCAAGGCGTCGACATCCTTTACCAATTGTGCCAGGCCCAGTTGATTAACGCACCCGCATCCTGCGAGTGAGCTTTGCACCAAAGCATTCACATGAGCCAACTCCTGCAAGTTGTAAAGCAAACCGCCCACAGTCCCAGAATTAAGGAGATTGAGCGTGGCTTGGACGATGCTGGTGACGAGGTTGTCGTTGACAGGAACTGAACCGGGAGGGAGACCACCAGTACTGTTATGTGGAGCCGAAGGTAACGCTGCAGAGCCGTTCTGAATGGCCAGAGTAAGGTTCACAAGAACTTGAATCTGCGAGACTAGCGCCGAGTCCACCAGGTTTCCTGTGTTTATGGGTGTCCCAGTTGCGGAGTTCCCGGACGATGGGCTGCTGATGGGTGCGAGAATTCCACCAAGAACATTGCCCAAGCCGAGTAGATTGCTACTTGGAGTCGAACCTAACCCTAGATTGGCTAGAAGGGTGTTGAGATCAAGGTCGACGATAATTGTGGTATCTTGTGAATTCGGCGGCGATGGAGCTGAGGTTGTTGAAGGATGCGAGGGAATCGAAACAGTAGGTGTAGCGGCGGGATCATGTATTGGAACGCTCGTAGGAGGAGGAGGTTTGGGAACGCCGACGGGGTTGTGAGCACACCAGTTCTGAATGTTTAACGCTGCATCGATGACTGTAGTCAGATTCCCGAGAAGACCTGATAAACCGAGGCTATCGACACATCCGCACGATCCTAGAGTGTCTGCGACGATGTCGTTAACCCGGACAAGGATATCGACATTTCCGACGAATGAGGAGACGGTGTGAGAGTCTAGTAAGTTACCGGTTGCCTCGAGGATGGCGTTGATGAGGTTATAGTCGACAGAAGGTTTGCCTGGCGACAAAGGAGGCTCTGCAAGATTGGAAGGCTGGGGAGGAAGATTCGGATCACAATTCTTGAGGACAATGACAGCATCAACCAAAGTTTTCGTCATCCCCAACAGGTCAGTATCCAGCTTGGTTGTCGAAGACAGCGTTGACGATCGCAGCCCTAATCCGCCATTGTGCAAAAGTACGGTGCCAGTAAGGTCAGCTTCAAGGCCGAATCCGTTGACATGACTTCTCAGTGAAGCTACTCCTAGCGCATTGACGACGTCGTACAAGCCGATCAAAATTGGCGCACCCGAAGTATTGGGCACAGTGATCGGGTTGGTCGAGTCGGACGGTACACTAACATGGTGGTTGTGACACCAATCTTGTATGTTCAAACCAGCTTTGACGACCGTGATCAAGTTATCGTAAACCGACTGAAGTCCTAATGTGTCGATGCATCCACAGCCCTCAAACGCATTTAGTGCAATGGCATTGACATCAACAAGATGGTCGATGTTTGCCACAAGCGCCACGACTGTAGAGGATTTGAGAGCGGATAATGCGGCGGTCACCGTGGTGTTCACGTAGTAAGTCTGGTCAATGGTAGAGCCGGGTGTACGAGGGGTCCAAGGTGCAGTCGACGCTGCCTGAGATGCGTTACTCAGGTTGAGGATGAGAAGGGCGTATGCCTCAAACTGATCGGCGAGCTCTGAAGCGATAACGGTCTCAACCTCTAGGCCGCTTCGCTTGGTGGCTTTCGTCATCCTAGAACCTATTCTACGCCTTCTGGTACCGGCAGAGACCTCGACGCATGCGTTCCGCTTTCCGTCGAGATACCATCCTGGGCGACATTTTGTGATCTCGCATCGAGAATTCGAACAGATGGATGTAACCACCCCGTTAAGATGACCACAATCGACTCCCTTGGCTGAAGTGGGACCGTCGTTGAAGGGATGCGGTGCGATACATCCTCCACCTGTCAACAGGGTTCAATTGGTACTCGATGGCTCAGGGATCCTACCTACAGCTATCGAGCGTCGTCGTTGTGTCGATGCATTCAAAGTCTTTTGTGCCCTCATGTCCCGGTATACCGCAGACGGCCTCTCCTGGCTTGCAGGATGCTGCCGCAGCAGAATACGACGTGATCGAACTGATCTCTCGAAGTTGCTTGTGTGGCGTCGCCGAGCTACAACCCTGGGTCATGATGTTCAAGGATTCGCGGCATGATACATTAGAGATCGACTTGCCTGTGGTTGGTATGCGCAGATACCGTTACATTCCGTCAACGGATACTTGCAAATGCACTTGTCGCCTTCCTTGACATATGGCGGGTCACACTCCCAAGCACATGGGTTTCCAGCAACACACAGACGGTGGGAGTGAGTTGGAAAAGTGCAGTGGACGGACTCATGTGACGTATTGATCTGCCTCATATGAGCTTAAGGACTCGAAGGGAAGTACTGGCGTACCAATAGCTTGAGCTTGGTGAGGAGGCCGTCCGGACCGCCGAGGAGACCGCCTAAGAGGAGACCAATATCCGAGTTCAGAAAAATATCGAGGTCCTGCAAGCATAGATGAAGTTTAGCGAGCATCTCAGGCCTTGGCGCTTCATACCTTGAGACACAGGCAGAGTCGTATATTGGCCGCGAGTGGGTTGATGAGTTGAAGAATTGGGACAACAGCCGACGCCTCGACGTTTATGCAGAGGTCAATGAGATCGCGATGGACGTGGTGTTGGCGCTGAGTGATAACCTGGGGAGTGGAATTCTTGTGAGTGGCGCGCTTCACGGTGACAGACCCAGACTGAGGAAGGTGGACGTTGTGTGCGAGAGTAATGAAAGGAAGGAAATAAGCCACAAGGGCGTAAACAAGGAGCGTGGGGGCGAGGCGCATTGCTCTCGATGGCGATGGGGAAGAAGAGAACACACCAGAGATTGCATTTCGACGCGACGAGGTCTATATACCCCATTATCTTCGGAGTTTCGATTCTTCGCGAGCTTCAAATCGCGTCTATGTCTTAAATCTTTCAGAGTTCTTCTTATCCTAAAGCGGAAACACAACTTCCTAAAGCGACAGTTATCAGATCCGTGATGTTCGTTTCGTCTGGGGCATTTGACTTCATCAGACCTCTGGACGAAGTCGTCCCACGCCACAGCTCAACTTTCGTACCATCGACGATTTTTCCGATTAGATCGCACTGTTCATCGATATATCAAAAAAATATTAAGCGACATTTCAAGATCTAAAGCATATCTACATGTACTTTTTTGAAAGGAACGAATTGACAAAGAAAAGTCATTTGTGTCTTAACGAAGGTTAAACGTTAAGGAGTCATCAAGTAAGTATACGACTCAGTCCAAGACTATGGGGATGGTATAATTCACTATTTTTGCACGAGCGAGACCAGCAAACTCATGTCAGACAGGCAACATATGTTATTAGTGAAAATAGAACGCACCGAAACACACTCTAGATATACATTCGTTGACGACGCGACTCTTTCACAATGATGTCAATCAGTCGAGTCGTCGACGTCGCGTTTTAGGGGCTGGAATGCGGGCGATGCGTCATCCACAAGGACACGCTGAACAAAGGATTCGGAAGTGACAGGTACACATTCGGTGTTGTCCTGACTTGGCTCGTACCCATCCTTGCATTGAGAAACAACGCATTTGGACTCTTTGCATTGCGCGGATAAGACTTGAGGAAGACGTCCACACTCAACGCCTTTCGAAGTCATACGATAAGGCTCGTAGAAGGGGTGAGGAACAACACAACCACCACCTATAAGGAAAGCTCTTAGAGTTCGATTCTGAGTACTAGTAGCTCCCCACATACAGTTATTGAGAGAAGATCGGGTGTTGATACATTCGAATGCGCGTGCGTCGTCTTCACTACCTGCTACGCCACAAACGGACTCATTGATTTTGCATGTCTGCTTCGCTTGTACCAGGGTAATGATCGGCAAGCTTCGACGTCTCTGAACAGTCACGGCCAATGCTATCCCTGAGGGTTCCTGACGCCTTTGGATGGTCGGGGTCTACAAGAGAAGTTCAGGCGATGTCACAATCATCTCGAGGACAGTGGACAAGTGAGCGGACGTACACCGGAAAACTTGGAAAAATGATCCAGCCAGTCAGAACAATCTCGCAAGGAAGAAAAACGGGGACGTACCAACATGTAGAGACTCGTTTTCGCAGCATCGAGGCCGATTAATCTTGTGAGCGCTTTACCATTGGGATCATTCGCAAGCCATGTTTCAATATCCTACCAAAACAAGGTGTAAATACAAAAGCTGGCGCATTGGGTAAAACCTACTCTTTTGCAGGTAACCACCGACAACTCTTCAAACGCAGGATCGTGCACAAGGTTGACCCTTTTCGCAAACTCATTCCCAGACATAGAGACACAATTATCACCAGTGTCGCGCCTGACGCGGTATTGGCGCCCGGCGATCACGTCATTTTGCGCGTTAGTATAAGTTTTGCTGCTGCCGCGAAATAATCTGTTGGCAACGACAGTAGGGAGCAGAAGCGCGACGAAGGACACTAAGACAAAGGGTGCTCTGAGATACATGGGGAGGTACAGTTCTGCTCTGCTCTGAGAAAGAAGACTCTAGTATTTTATAGCGTATAAGGTGGCAAGGTGGATCGATCACATCCTCAGGCCGATCCGAACAAGGATACAGGGTATGTTTGAATGTTGGAGCACCTGGTACATAGTTACATTCACCGGCCAGCAGAAGACCGCTCGTATGCGTCATCCTTGACAGTGTTTTTCCCGGTAGAAAAAAACGCGACATGACTCTTACCTTTCTTGTGTTGTGACGGAGGGCGGGTATGTAATGATTGGAATGATTTGCTACGGTTTTACTTACTGTAAGCCGAGTTAGGGTCGATTAGTTCTTTTAAGCTCCAAAGGAACGATTATATAACATCAAGTCGGGTGCCAAAGTGCGAAGAAGAGCAGAAAGAAGTTGTTTCATGAAGTCGAACGTGCTGAACTTGTCGCGACGCGTCACGGTAACAAGAAGTGAAGATTTTTTGAAGAGGCCGACGGAGTTTGGCGAAGGAAGAAATAAAAGAAAGAAGTTATAGCTCCACCTGCAGCTGTGGAACGGGCGCGTCGAACGTTACATATCCGGTTTGATGGAAGACAAAGCTTCTCAGTACGGCTCGGAAGCGGATTCAAAGAAATCAATCTTGATCGTCACTCGTTACTTTGTCTGTCACATCATTTCCGTCGAGCGGCGACGACTCGAGTCGTATCTGCTCCTCGATCTGCTTCACAGACGTATTTGCGTCGTATGGTTACTAGGTGCTTGCCGGAGAGGTTATCGAGTTTTCGTACTATGTAGCACGCTGACCAGAATTTTTCTCCTCCCGGGCCTTCTATCATAGATAACAGTTGTGATGTTCTGCCGCTAGACGTCAACAAATTTTGCATGATAGAATGTCGCTTCTGATATCCATGTTGGAAGAGAGGCGCATACAATTTGCCTAAGTCTTCTTTTGTTTGATTTGTGGGGACGTATCGTTGAGCGTCGCCCCCGTCTAATTGGAGATAGACTATTCCGTGTTTTATCCAGCCAGACTAGCGCATACAGCTTGCCTTTTGATTCTTGGGTTATCGTTGAGCGTCGCCGCCGTCTAATTGGAGGCAGACTATGTCGTGTTTTATTCAGCCAGACTAACGATCTTGATTTCAACGACATTGATGGAAACACAAGCATGTCACCCACTTGTGCTGTTCAACTCGTTTTTGTATGATTGATTTTTACGCACGCGAGTCATTCACCGTTCGCTTCAGCGCCATCTTTCTATGTACTTATACCCAGGATCGATACGATCGCGATACTCCTATGCATGCCTCGACACTTTGTGCTGTTGTACCGCAACCATCAGGTTGAGCTTCCACCAGAATTTGCCTGTCGAATATATACCATGTGTGTAAATTTTAGACATTCTACTTACAAGTCATCAAACAATCTCAGATTACAGCAGAAAATTGCAAAATAAGCTAAAAACCGGACAATTTCTGGGGACAAGCCCATACAACTCCTACCTTGCTCCGGCCAGCGCTATGTCGAGGGCGAAGCAAAGAAAGGAAGGCACGTGGCAGTACGACACAGCCTGTAAGTTACCTATGATGATCAGAATTGGCGGGTTCGACATCGAGAAAGTGGGGAAAAATGAGAACAAGGTAACAATGATTATTTCTTTGTAGTAGCCAGGGGTCTCTGCCATTAACGCAACGTGTTCTCACAAGGTGACAGCGTCTTTAACTGGCTGGGACTCATGCGTTCTTCTGGGCGATCATTTCCTCCTTCGCAGCGTTGTATTCGTCGATATAAGGCTTTAGATAATCAGAGACAGTCAGCTGTAGGTAACGAGTAGGAAAAGGCCGACTTGCCTGCTTCTCTTGTGCACTAAGGCCCTTCCAGATCTGACCAATTTGTGTCAAGGCATTTTTGGTGCGGAATACTTCAGGGTGTTTCTTATAATAGTCCTTGATCCACCTATGTACATTGAAATGTCACGGTATGACTTGAATTCGATAACAAACTGAAACCCACCTCGTATAGCAATTTACCACATAACCTTCCCTCTTTATCGTCTTGTGGAGTCTGACCTTGCCCTTTTCAGTCCTACGACGGTTGATTTCCTTGAGAACGGACGAGGGGAGGTTGTTGACGTAGGCTTGGCGCTCCTCGGAGGCTTTGGCACGGAGTGGGGAGCAAATTTTACTGTATTTCTGTAAAAGAACATGAGAAATTGTGCGAGGGAGGCATTCAGCGGACGACCTACCTCCTTCTCGGATTCCGGCAAAGCGTTCCACGCTTCTCCTGCTGCTTTGGCGTTTGCCGAGAAATTCTCCTTGGTGACAGGATGTTCTTGCTGGTAAACATTTGTTATGTAGTAGATGTAGGGACTGGGGCCTAGTAAAGGGATTTTGATACCCTTGGGAATAGTAGCTAAAGAGGGAGTCAGGGTGGAGCGAGCTTGAAAAGTCAAATTTACGCGCGTTTCTCGGCTATGAGATTGCAACGTGAGTATGTACGGTTCTAGACATTGAACGCGAGGACATACGTTTCGCGACTTTTTTCACTGGTTTCTTTTTAACGGCCTTCGCCTTGACAGGTTTCTTGATGGTTTTCTTTACAGGTTTCTTTGTGGCTGGATCCTTGGCCTTGGTAACAGTCTTTGATTTAGTAGGCTCTGCGCGTGCGACACTCGTGATGAATGAGCGCGTCAGTGCGTTAGGAACCCATCTCGAGGTCAGTCCTGTTGTACGAACAAGTGCCGGGGATATAGCAACGCGCCGCGCCGCCACACGCAGAGAAGAAAGTGGAAACATGGGCGCGACTTCTGTGGAAAACGAAAAAAGTAGTTCGGGTGGTTGATTTGAACACGCAGTTGTGTGACTGTCATACAGTGTGACGTTGTATGCGCATGGTTGGTTGCGGTGGCGGTTGCAGACCGTTGTAATCTTTGGGTCAACCAATGGTTGATTCAAGTCATGCGCGTGTGCAATCCCAATTCTGGGAGGCGGAGAACGCGATATATGACTTCACATGCTGTCGGTATGTCCAACGCGTACGACTCGGCGTGCATGTTGACCTCAAAACAGTCGGAGAACTCCGCGTCTGAGTCCGGCCCAGTAGGCTTTCCTCAATAGTCCTCCAAGTCAGTCGACGTCGACTATACAGCTTTTTTCTAGAAGATTTCGTCAAGCTTCTATAGTTCATGCCAAGTTTCACCTTTATGTACTACTACATGTCACGAACAAAAATCTTTGGCTGCTCCTAAACGATTTACTTGCACACGAATTCAAGTTCGAAACGAGCTAGTCTTTACTCGGCATTATTCTGTTCGAAACAGCGGCGATCTCATCAATTCAACGCACCGAAATCTTGATTCCTTGAATGACGTAATGGCTGCCAGAGGTATGTAGTTGACCAGCGGACAAGATAAAATTTCCGGTGATTATGGACATACACTGTCAAGCTATCAGTCATCATCGAGACCCGAACAGACAATAGATCCGATACTAGAGACATCGTTCAATACCGACGGGCAGACTGGGAATAGCAACGAAATCAATTGGCTGCCTCTTGAACACGGCGGAGCCGTCAATTCCGTGGAAGCGCCGAACACGAATTATAGTTTCCTTCCTGTTCCCGAGCCCAATTCAGTCTGGGGAATTCCCTTCCAATTGACGAGTCCAGCAGTCACTGATCCAGAGATCACTTTGTGCGGTGGTGCATTACAGTCTACTTGGGAGTCCTGGCAGAATAATCAAGATCTGCAAGTTGGGGATGTCAGGCTTGATCCGTTCGACGCGTTCCAAGTATTGACTCAGTTCTCGGCTCACAAGGAAATCTTCCCTGTCAAAGGCGAAACGTCCAATCTTCCTTGAGACGAGTTTTCTCTGGGATTTTTAGATACCTATGAGGTGCGATCTTCCAGACAACGTTGCGAGCACGACACGAGACCATCTGTTTAACCTGGAACACAAGTTGGTTGGTCACAGCGAGGGCAAGGACTTGCAAAAACAGGACGAGTTTATTTCGCTCATATTTTTATATACGTGTTTTGTTGCCATGTACATGCTGACTTTGTCTTTTTCTTGTGCTTTGATTCTTCAAGTTAGTATCGCACTGAGTGCTTGTGCAGTGTGCGTTCGAATTATATGATATCTTGATAATGGTCGTAACTAATATACATTGACTTGTCGAGTGAGGTTATTAACGTACTTTATCGTGCCATCACTGAGCCAGATCCCTCACATCCTCCAAGTTGTTACCACATATGCCTTGGAGTCATCGGGGTTGAAATCAGAAAGAAAGTATGGTGTCACACTTGATGAGTGTGACATCATCAAATTGTAACTTGTTCCTCTGAGGGCCGTAACTCCCTCCTCAGTTCAGCATTCCTCATTTGCGCAATCAAAGAGACTATAGCAGATGGCATCCTCCTCTTCTACATCTGTCCCACTAGCGACATCGGGGATTCCGATATCCCAACTAGAATCTCTGCGGTTCAAGTCGAGTCAGATTATTGACTCCCTCCAAAGTCTGCAGCGCACCATCGAAGCAGGGCATATGGCAGCCATGCCTGCCTGGCCAGACATCCTCACCAAATACAATATCCTGCTTTCGCAAACTCATTCTTTCTCTATGGGTTTAGCTGGTACCCTCTCCGCAGGCGCAGCGTCCCAAAGTTCGCGCTCAGGGCCGTCCTCTAGCGCACTCGAACGTGTAGCCCTTCATCCCTCGGCTCCCCTCACTGATGCACAACTGGACGGCGAAGTCATCCCATTATTGCGAAATCAGCAGACAACCGACGTGCTTCGCGTGGAAAACGAGACAGTACGTCGGCTCGCAGAGCATATGGTTACCAAGGGGTCTTTAGGTGTCCTTGCTCCTCAACCTTCATCCACGTCTGCGCCATTTGGCGTTTTCAAGAAGCCAGTCGAGTATGCAGATGTAATTGCTGAGTGCAACGACATCCGTGACGCTCATGATCGTCGCGTTGAGCGTGCTGTGAGGGCCGTGACGATGCTCAGGGAGCGCTTCGATTGGCGAGCTCGAGTAGAGGTTGAAGTCGAGGAACCGGAAGAGCTCGAGTGGGATCCGAGGATGCATCCACATGCTGTAGATGACCATATGGAGGAAGATGAGAACGAGGGTGGAAGCGGTAGAGATGAGCCAAAGGAAACGGGCGACGGTGATGTGGATATGGATGAAGACCAGAGTAGTGATGAAGAAGAAGTGCAGGCATTGGTCGATTCTGCCATGGATACGCTGTCACCTGCCCCTTCAACAATCCCGACAGACACGAATGCTGCTCCTTTGTCTTCGAATATTCAAGGTCAATCCCACTCATGATTGACGAGGGTCCTTCTTCGATCTTGAACGATTGAAGACTGATTCACGTCCGTCATATCCCGTCACTGCTGATACGCAACAATCACATCGAACGGAAGGATACCAAGACCCATCCACAGTGTACTGGACGATGTTCCAGGATGCTTCAGGAATCAGTCCGAGAGCATCCACCCCCGCCAATCTTACACATGATGGCGTTGGCACGTTCGCTGCTGTCTTCTGGCGACGATCATTGGGTCTCTGCTCTTGAATACCTATCGGGGTTCATGGGCCTAACGGTCCATCCTTACCCTACCAGATTACGACCTCATTTGTCTACGCTACTCTTCGCTTTATATATCATTTCAATCTTATCTGATGACTTTGATACATTTCTCTTGCCTCTAAACCAAACCCTCTGTAAGCATGCTGCTTACTCGCTGTGCAAGACGGAGATTTTCTGGTCGATCGCTTGAGGCGGATGTTTTCTGAGAATGTCCAAATCGGGTTCGAGGTTCGATCGCGCTCGCGATCGGGAAGGAACTTAGATTTCAAACTTTAACCGAAAAACATATATATAGTAGGTAGTCAGTCGAGTAGTCAGTTGATTTTCGAATCATATTTTGTCCCCTTCACGTCTCGAGTCTTCAGTGAAGTCGGACGCGTTGGCGTCTGCTTACACCCTCACATTATTCTCCATGCACCTTGGATGTCTGGGTAGACACGAGGGCAGCAAGGTAATCTGTCCAATCACTGGGGAATCTCTCATAGGCCACCGAATTTTGGAAATCACTGTAGAAACTAGCACGAAGGGCCAGGGTCTGCGTGATCGTCTTTATGGTCTCAATGGGTATCATGGTCGGGCCAGTGTGAACAATGGCCGCTTGTTTGCTCGTGGGAGTTGATGTGCCGGTAGGGAACGCGGAAACGCTGAAACCATGGTCAGTATGAAATATGGACAAGAGGAGATGCGCATACACAAAGTTGTCGTAAGTGTCTTCATAGGTGACAATCAGATCGACGAACGAGAAGTAATCAGGAGATGACCAAGAGTCATCCCAGATGCCAGGATTGAGCGTGATCTGTATGTATCAAGAGCGTGACTATTGAAGAGAATCTCTTCATAAACTTACGTAGGCATTAGAGCCGAGCCCAGTCTTCGCGTAGGAGACGTAGGTCTGGTACTTGGAGACCAAGTTGGGATCGCCGGTCGACTCGTCGAAGAAAATGCCTTCAGGGCGGTACGCCTGAGCCCATCCAACGTAGGTGTTAATGTCTCTGGTGATCTTGGTTGTCGCGCGCGATCCATATCCGGTGGCGACATATCCCAGAATCTTCACGTTCCCGCCGCTCGCAGTGCCGGTGGTGCGCAGTTGAGCAATGCACGCCTGGTAGTTGGTGTCAGGTTGCGAGCCGGCGGCACCCGGCCCCGAGGCAGGATTGACGATGATAAGAAATTCAAGAGTTGTGTATGTGGAGATTCTTGAAAAAGAATGACTCGTCAATGTTACAATATGAGATGTAACCGAGCGAACTCACGAGGAGATGAGCGGGGTCCAGCCAGAGCAGTTGTCGCCCGGGTAAAGATAAAGAGGGAAAAGAACTGCAGAAGGAAGAGTAGCCAAGGAGCCGACGCAGGCGTTGAGGACAATCAAGGCACTCGCGAGGTGCGTGACAGTGAAGCGCATTGTGAAGAATCGCAATATTCGAGCCAAGAGCTCAACGAGATAAGCCCCAGCCTCCGACTATGGTCTTTTATGCACCATGCCTTATATGCACGCTGTGCAATGAATGTATACAGGATGTCCTTTCCGAGGTCATGGGTCGACGACAAATGACAAATTTGGTGAGGTTGTGAACCCGGCAAATGTAGACAAGGATCGCATTGTGCTGCATAGTATTCATTCGTGCTAGACCGGCATAAATACAAATGGTTACGCGCGAAAAACGCGAGATGTCTTGGATAACATGGATATGATTCAAGCGATTTCGATTTGTTAGACTGGAGATTGTAGCAAAACAAAAATTATGCAATTTATGTAATTTTATATATATCAATCATATGTCGAGAAAATGGTCAAACCGAGCCACCATTACCTCCGTTACCACCATTGCCCCCTTTACCCCCGTTTCCTCCAGAATTTCCTCTGCCACCGTTACCGCCGTTACCACCATTGCCGCCATTGCCACCTGAGCCACCCCCTTTGCTATTTCCACCATTGCCACCATTGCCACCGTTCCCTCCATTGCCACCGTTCCCGCCACCCGCACCACCTGTCCAATTGTTTCCTCCACCATTGCCACCGTTTCCGCCGTTTCCTCCGTTTCCTCCGTTGCCACCATTACCAGCCCATGAATCTCCACCCCAAGGATTTGTTGAGCCTCCGCCGTTGCCACCATTTCCACCATTTCCACCATTTCCACCATGACCGCCGCCGCTGTACGAATTCCACGACCACCAGTCGTCGTCCCAGTCATAATTCCACCCACCATTTCCGCCGTTTCCACCATTGCCACCGTTGCCCCCATTACCACGGTGACCAGCCCAACTATTGGATGATGGGTGGTAGGGATTCCAGCGTGAAGGCTGTCCCCATCTGTTACGAGAGTTATAATAGGTGTCATAGTAGCCTCTCTAATTTCACTCTTTGTCAGATATAGACATTGAACGATGTCGGGAGGATACCAACCTGGGAAAGATTCTGATCATCGGCAATAGGTGCACCCATTGAAGGGGCGACGAGCGCCACATAGTTGACCACGGCAGTCAGAGCAAGAGCTGAGAACTTCATCGTGTGGATTGTGAGATCTTAGGGATAAATACGAAGGGTGGGAGGATGCTGTCCATCGTCAAGTTCGCTGATCTTTTATACCTGAACAAAGGTCCTGAATTAATGAGGCAGTGTGCGGTGTCAGATTTTGTGGCGCTATGTGCGCTTTAGGGGCTCACAGGATCCACTTAAGCCTTGGCTGAAACCTGAGGCTGTGTGAATGCGCCACACTGACAGCAGCCTGGCGAAGTAAAGATTAGGAGAGTATCATAATTTGACATGTAAGGCACAAAAGCTTTAGAACTTTCCGGACCCAAGAACTTTTCTGACTCAAATATTGCAGGAGAACCTGCAGAAGAAAGATTCGGAAGGAGGATCGGAAGGAGGTCATTATCTCCGAGATTGGAAAAAACAAGTGTAAACAAACCAGATCGTCTCGAACACATTCAACCTCTGTGCGTATCTTTGGACTTGGGTCCTCTGAATGAGGCGTATGGATATTTTGAATAATCAGATCTGTACTATGGAGTCGTCGGAGGTAGTGGGATGTCTCGTTGGGAAGATGTTCCAAAGTCCTTGTTTGACTCGGAGATCTCGTGTTCAACTTGTTGACATCTACTCTCGACCTCTCACTGATTGCAAGTTCCATGCTCATTCTTACTGGTATGTCCCGACGGCAACGACATCGGTTCGAGCATTCACGATGTTGAGGAAGTATTCTAGTCCAGCGCAAACTCACATTCCGTCTGGCTACTTCCTTCGACGATTTGGAAATTCCCAGCCTACATACATGCCATTGGTGACCTTTTGACATCCATCACCCGGAGCTTGCCTACCCAGCTGGGGCTTCAATGCGATTTCCGGCGAATATTTATCAGCGATCTGGAGACTGAACTGAAATTGAGGATCAGAAGATGTGAAGGAAGTCAACCTCGGTTCATCATGATCGTCTAACAAGCATGCAGCCGAATCTAAGGTTCAATTCTATACTGCTATACTGCTGCATGGAAATTTACATGTGTTGGATGACTCACGCGTCGGCTGGACAAGTACGAACGAGTTTTTACATTCTATTGTAACTTGTTTTCATAATGTACCACCATTGTTCTGTGGTCATCCGAAGGCGCTCCTATCCAGCTGATGATCGCTCCTATAACGCCAAGTTGACCAGTGACTCAGAAAGTATGTTCACGCCATTTGTGATCTCCTATTCAAAACAAGTTGTGAAACATTGTTCCCTATTTTTGACAGCTAATGTGGCGCATTACTTGCCTTTCATGTGGGTCGCTTAAGCCCCTAAAGCTACGGCAACCCCTAGTAGCGTCACACAAATGACACCGCCTTGTCAGCTTCGACCTTCTGGTGCACTGCCTTCCTCGCGTATAAAGGCTCGACGAAATTGACGATGGACTTCATCATCCCACCTCATTATCCACCCTCACCAAGTCTTACAACAGTCTCCAATCTACCACTATGAAATTCTCTGTCTTTGCTCTCAGCGCTATCATCAGCCACGCGGCTCTTATCACCCCTTCAATGGGTGCACCTACCCACGACAACCACAATCTTGCACAAGTTCGTATCCCTTCTGTTCCCGAATTTTGTTGACAGCTGACAATATTTTCATTTTAGCGTGGATATTACAATAATTATTACAACAATTACAACAGATGGTACCAGCCTTCTCGCTGGAATCCTTGGAAGACCTATCGTCCGTCGGGTGGCAAGGGCGGTAATGGAGGCAACGGAGGCAATGGTGGGAACGGAGGCAACGGTGGCTGGAGAAAGGATGACGATTGGTGGTCGTGGAATCCTCATAGCGGCGGAAACGGTGGTAATGGAGGAAACGGCGGCAATGGTGGCAATGGTGGAGGATCGAGGAACCCGTGGGGAGGACCTTCATGGGGTGGCAACGGCGGGAACGGCGGAAATGGAGGCAACGGCGGAAACGGGGGCAACGGCGGAGGCTCCTGGGGCGGTAATGGTGGCAACGGAGGGAATGGCGGAAACGGTGGAAACGGAGGGACTGGTGGAGGCTCGTGGGGTGGTGCTGGGGGCAGCGGAGGCAATGGCGGAAACGGCGGAAACGGAGGCAACGGCGGAGGCTCGGGGGGTGGTAATGGTGGGAACGGAGGAAACGGCGGTAATGGCGGTAATGGCGGAAATGGTGGTGGTAACAACGGTCCATGGGGCGGCGCAAGCGGAGGCAACGGCGGCAACGGAGGAAATGGAGGAAATGGTGGCAATGGCGGAAACAGCAAGGCAGGCGGTTCCGGAGGCAATGGAGGAAACGGCGGCAACGGCGGCAACGGCGGCAACGGTGGGAATGGCGGAGGAGGAAAGTACGGTGGCGCAGGAGGGAATGGTGGGAACGGCGGCAATGGCGGCAATGGCGGCAATGGTGGCTCGGATTGAATAGCACTAGTTTTACCTCTTAATTCTTGCGGATCGTATACCAAAAATATTGCATGATCCCGAAATCCAAGCAGATAATTTATTTGTGTAACTTTCGAGGGATGATTGAATCGTACTCACTACTAATTATCACATACATATGGCACTTATCATTATAATAAATCTTTGTCGCATGGAAAGGAAATGCGATAAATCACCGGCGTTTGACAATCATGCTGGATCACACGGAGGTACCTACCTAATCAGGGTCTTGGGGGCGCCACTCCCATAGAAGAGGTTAGTCTCCCAGGCACGCGTCCATCAGGTGGGTCCATGAGTAGCATTCCAATGCCGGCCTGAACATGTGTTTTCCATTCGCACTCGAAAGAATAGACACCGAGAAACGTAGAACAAGTACGTAGCTGCTAGTCAGGTATATGCAAGGTATATGCCATAAGGATAGTTGGAACTGCTTGGGAACCGTTGTAGTATCGGCCAAGAAGCATCAACAAAAGCCTATAATTCGCGCGAGTTGTGCTCGTTCCAAAAATAGTTTCCATTCCACTAGCAGATAACCGCATGGATTTGGTTTCCGAAAAAGTGATAAGTAATTGCCTGCAACCATGAGGATCAATCAGCAGCGTGGAGACGGTTCAGTGTGGTTAGGCCGTATGAATCGACAGCATACGCTCGAGCTCGAGTAGTCCGATGTAGTTCGGACAATAAATGGTTATGACGAAGAAGCAACAGAAAAGGAGAAGGATATGTGTTGCACGATAAAAACTGTCAATATATATGACGGAACGGTGATGGATGGACATTTGAGAAAACCCCGCGAGTGCCGTATCGTGCTCTCCCTGCTACCGAAAAAGGAGATGGATTGTCTCAGCAAGATGTCATAATCCAGAAACCTTGATACAAATGGAGAGGCCCTGACCTCATCTTCATCCTGTTCCAACATGCCCCCAGTCCTCGTGAACAACAAGCTCCCTGCCTCAAAGCCTGACCGTTCCTTCACGCGCAGACCCAATACCGACTCCAAATGGACAATTTTCTGGTGGCGTCTACGCATGTGGTTCGAGGCGACGTTCGCGTTCAGTGTAATGGAGGACTCGGAAAGATATGTCTTGCGTACGCCTTTCGTGTGTTTTTCCTGAGCTCAAACTGACGGGTGGACAGTTGCTGTGTTCGCGATAACATTCGTTTTTGTCATGACCGGCGTCATAAAGTACCTTCCTCGACAAGTCGCGCTACTCCAGCGACGGGCGGTGTATTATTTCTGGGGGGAGGGAGACGAACGTCCTTTAAGTTTAACGCA
>JAGGAS010037625.1:0-49018 GCA_017657355.1 Termitomyces sp. K1Ac | reverse complement strand
TCAGAGGCTCCGGAAGCATGGGAAGCAACTGTACAGTACACATAAGCCACACAAAAATAAGAGGTAACCCCAAAAGGGCAAATCTCCGGAGATAATCAAACTCTGGAGATTGCCTTGATGTCAACAATGAATGATAAGATTAACAGCTGATGGGATCATGGTCCGGAGTATGCCTTGATGGGATCAGTCTCCGGAGATGTGCGATCAAAAGATCACCTGGAAGGAGAAATGCACAAAATAGGTAGTCCCCTAACACTCACTACACATTTCAATAACCCTTCAACCGTTCAATAACTAAGCCGTCTCTTAGTTACTAGTCTCTGGAAACTTGCTAATACCTGCCCTGCATTACTATAGTCAAGATATCAAGCCTTACTAATAGCTGTTCTTGTTGGATTTCCTGCATGGCAGCTAGGCGGATACAGACACATCATCGCATCTGTGGCGCTACCCTTGACCTCTAGGTTAGTTATGATGAACAACTTATTGATCCACCTTCCGCAACTTAACAACCTTCCAGACTCTCTTTGGCATGCTTTGCTTAGTCACCTTACCAATGGGTTGGACCAATTCAGTACTGATCTTCCACAACAACATCACCTTCATCCTGCAAGCCAAGATACCGATCCATGCCCCTAGCTCTATCAACATCGGCGTCAAAGGTCCCAAAGATTGGCAACTTGTCAACGGCCTACTTGCATGGCACCCCAATAACCCAAACATTTGCTTAGCGCTATGGGACTTCTTTATTGTTGTTAACCGGGTACTCCAGCATATGAAGTATAGCAGTGGTACATTTTCTGGTCATAAGCTCGTACTTTGCGCTCCGACCTTTAAGATCCTGGGCCATGTTTGTACTCCTGCCAGCCAAGTACCCGACAAGAGCCGCTTAGCAACCATCAAGTGCTGGGGTCCTTGCCAGTTGCTATCAGAAGTCCGAGCCTTCCTAGGCACCGTAGGTGTCCTCCAACTCTTTTGTTAAGAACTTTGCACACCATGCCCACCCTCTCATGCTACTCACCCATGCCGGTCAGCCATTCAAGTTTGGCCCTGCTCAGCTCCTTGCCCAGAAAGACCTCATCAAAGCGCTATAGGAAGCAAAGCCTTTGGTACCAATCAACTATGACTCTGCTGACCCTGTTATCTTAGCTGTTGACACCTCCGACATTGCCGTTGGGTTCTTCCTCTGCCAGTGCCTTAGCGACAACCACAAGCAGCACCGCTACAACTGCTTCTGCTCAATAATGCTTAACAACCACAAATTGTGCTTTAGTCAGGCTAAACTGGAACTCCACGGCCTCTACCGTGCTCTGCAAGTGCTACAGATGTACCTCCTAGGTGTATGGAATCTGATTGTTGAAGTCAACGCATGCTACATCAAGGGTATGTTACAAAACCCTAATATCCAGCCATTGGCTAGTATAAACCGCTGGATCGTTGCTATTCTTATGTTCCATTCATTTCAAGCTTGTCCACATCAAAGGCACCTTCCACGGCCCCGACAGTCTTTCCCAATGCCCCTGCCAGCCTACCAACCCTGAACCCAATGATAGCAACAATGACGCCTTTGAAGACTGGGTCAACTGCATGCATGGCTTCATGCACCTTGTACAACTCTCTGCTCCCTTGCTCTGTACCAACACCGCTAGCACTAGCATCTTCCTCCATCCCCCCATACCTTACAAACTGACCCCCATCTCTGTACCCTTGCCTCTCCCTGCTACCAGCAACGACCTCGTACCCCCCTCCTGCCACGTTGGCAAGTGCAACAACCGCTTGCTAACCACTGCCTCCCTACCACCA
Organism: Termitomyces sp. K1Ac; assembly: GCA_017657355.1. Lineage (NCBI taxonomy): Eukaryota > Fungi > Basidiomycota > Agaricomycetes > Agaricales > Lyophyllaceae > Termitomyces > Termitomyces sp. K1Ac. The sequence continues at coordinate 47,215 of JAGGAS010037625.1, read as the reverse complement.
CCAACCTGGGCCTGCTGCTCCTCCAGAAAGCGGCACGCATTTTGCACCAGGACCGCCTTTGCTGCCAGTTTCTTCACCTCTGTCAGGTCCCCTTGCTCCCTCAACTGCCAACCACGTACCAAGCAACTCTTCTTCAGCCCCAGGCACCGGTAGCAGGGCAGCACGCTGGTAGGGTACCAGCAGCCCTCTGGGTCTTTCTTCGCCCAGCACCTATCACACTACGCCCAAGTCAGCAATCGTTGCACGTCAGTTAGCGCTAAGGACTTACCATGCCCTCCCTCTCTCAAAATGCCTGCTGCACCTCTGGACTCATCAACACAATTGGTTTTGCCCTATCCTCAAAAATCTGATTGCCACCATACTTCTCCTGGTCAAGTTCTGCACCTTCCTGATGTGGTACAAGCAAAGTATTGAGCTCAGCATCAGTGAAGGAGTCTTGCATCGGTTCTTAGACAGGCATTGTTAGCAACTGTCAGCAATGTCTAGCGATATTGTTTACCTTAAATTGAGGTACCAACCTGTCAACCTTGCGGCTACGCTGTAGATTGGTTAGCAAACTGTGCTAAGCTGCTACTGACTCCACATACCTTAGGGCTAGCTGGGCTGGCACCTGCTCGACTGACCTCATGGCTCTTTGAAGGCCCTGCCCAACACCCCCGATCAACCTTGGGACTCCATGATGGCCCTGCCACACTACCAAAGCCCGCCCCACTACGGCCCACCAATGCCCATACCGCCTGTGTACCCCCCATACCAACAAGCTGACTACGGTTGGCAAGGGGCAAGTCAAGGAACAAGGAAAGGAAGGCTGGTCAGAAGGAGGCACCTGGAAGAACAGCTTAGCGTCTTCAAGTTCTTCAACCAACTAAGTGTAGCCTCATCAGCCATTAAGCAGACAATAGCAACCTCCAACTTACCATCATTTCTCCGCCCAGCAGGTCCTCCAGCATCTTGTCCAGCGTAGGCTCCATCTCCTAAACAACAACTTGTTAGCACTAGCAACCCCTGCAGTAAGAAGGGACTTACAAACAGCACCCAGAACTCTTATGCCCAGGGCTCTCCACTGAAATTGGCCCACAAGCCTCATGACACATTGGCAACCTTGGCCAACGCTGCCCATCAACAGCTCCATCCAGCAACAATGAAGGCACCAGTACAGCACAGCGGTGGTTTGGTTGCACCCCTGCAACAGGGCAGCCTGAGCTCAATCAAGAACGGTGTCAACCTTGGCAAGGAAAGCGCAAGCAGCCTTGGCCAAGTCGGCAGTAGTGGTAGAAGGTGCAGCAGGAGAGGACATTGTATTAGCGGTAGGAGAACTAGGGTTGTTTGACTAAGTCCACTTGTTTGCTAGGACCTTTTATACCGACTCAGGAGCGCACAGACCATTGCACATGGACCATCTGGACATGTGACTTTGGGTGAACTTACAACTTGTTGACTGAGGACAGTCAAAATTTCAGTTAGGGGGAGATGATGAGCCTAGGTTCTGGCTATACACAGAAACATGCCGATTTGACCTAGTATCACCAGGACACACTCAACAACCGCAGACACTAGCGTGTGCCCACTGTGCTTTCTTCTCAGAACATGACTGTCACACAACACATCATGTGACCCTGTCACATGACCCACATGCCAACTCTGGACCCGCCTCAATCACCGCTGCTGTCAGGGCCCATAGCCTGGCAACATTGGACACTCAGTATGACAGGCATCACTAATTACTATAGCTGTTTCAAGCTTTATTTCACTGAGTTGATATCCAGCCACCAGATAACCCTGTGCCACTTAGCTATTACCATCTTTATTCAATTATGAACTTCACCGTTTACCCTTACTAGTTTTTTCTATAAGTACTATACTTTTTTTGTACCTTACCAACAGCAGAATACACCCCACTGTTCAGATCTCAATCTTGCCTCTAAGTCTTAACAACTTCTAACCATCATCTTCACTATCGCCCTTGTTGAGCATAACAACTTGCTCATTGTTTTTATCAACCTCTAGGGACATTGTCCACTTCACTTTTGTCTTTGAGGACATTCGGTCCTACTATCAAACCTCTCACATACTTTGTTTTTGCTCTACCCATAATAATTGCTTACCACTTCCCTCATCACTAGCGACGTGTCCTTAGCAACTCAACCGCTTAACCGCCACCCTTTACTGACTTTTGCCAACCGACCTCGACTGCCGTCTTCACTAGCAACTTCCATCTGACTATCCTAGTCTTACCAACCGACCTATTTAGCGACTGGTCACCTCAAACACTACTGACCGCCACTTGTTAGTGACTAAGGCTGACTTGGGATGTATCAACCACAACCCCTACTACACATTCCAACAAAACCCTTCAACCATTCTATAACTAAGCCGTCTCTTAGTTACTAGTCTCTGGGAACTTGCTAATACCTGCCCCACATTACTATAGTCTAGATATCAAGCCCTACCAATACCTGTTCTTGTTGGATTTCCTGCATGGCAGCTAGGCAGATACAGATGCATCAACGTGCAGAGTTCTGCGCTAAATATATTGTTTTCAACAGCAGCTATACCCTATCAAGGGAACTGTTGAGCCATAGGCAATCACTATGGTTGAACAACAAATGCATTATTAAAAACAGAAATACATCTACAACACAAATCAGCATGCTTAGCGCAAAGGCAAGATTGTGTAGCTCAAAAAGCAGGGTAAGTTTAGAAAGCAATCAATTGTCACATGCTACGTGCAACAATGACAATGCAAAAACAGGGAACAAAAGCCAACTATGGCTAGCATTGAAGGTTTTGACCAAGATAGAAAATGCTGCTTGCCACAACAGTGAGTAAAGTTGACTCACATCCAGAGAAACAACGCACTAGCAAAGTGCTTGAGTGCAAGAAATCAATAATTGGTTAAACAATCAGAACGCCTGCTCATTGCAAGGGCGTGTAAGATGACAGGGTGCTTCCTAATGTACCTCTGGAAGGAATCAGAGGCCCATTGTCCAGTAGCTTGAATGATGTTGGGAGCAGCACCTGCTTCCACTAAGAATGTGGCTCCGCCGGCTCTCATTGACTGACCGGCAATTGAAGAATCAAATAATTTTTGCAGACATGAGATAAAGAAAGATCTGGCGGGTGGTGAACCATTCTTCCGAAGCCAAAGCTCTCTATGCAGAGGGAACATTTTTAGACAACTGTTCCAATAGCAAACAAATGGCTTATAAGGATCTGATGCATGTTGTAACTTTTGAACAATGACTTTATTGCCCTCAAAAAAAGTGTCGGCTTTGTGCGTTGGTAGGGAAAACAAAGAAGAGTCAGCTGCAATTGTGACGGAGCATGCAGTGGTAATTTTTCAATAATCACAAAGAGAAGAGTCATCTGGGACTGCCATCTCTCCCAGTCTGAGTAAGGCATAAAAACCTGTGAGGAGCATAGCACAGAAAAGGAGGTCATCATGGTTTGATAGGTCGCTGAAAGAATCAACAGCTGAAAGGAGACCATCGCACGTTATAGGGCATGTTTGCGCTTTGTGGCAGAAGAGAATCTTTTCTTTGAACCCGACAAGGTTTTTTTCACCAAAGGAGAGTTACGTTTGGCATGCATGTCCGGGAAGTAAATTTTGAGTTGATTGCATATTCCCAACAGATAGGCTGAGATGGTTTCAGGGTTGATATGGTGTGACATGTAGGCAACATATAATCAAAGAGTATCTGCTGTGGGTTTTGTTGCCATGTTGTGGATTTTGATGAAATTTAGGTAGGAGTTGAGTGCTGAACCATAGGATCAAAATGTAGCGTCTCCAATACTATAGCCAAGGGCAATAGATCTCTCATGAATCAGTCGTTTGCAAGACCAGGCAACACAATGTGGCTGCCTGGGCTTCACTGTTGGAGTAATCATTTTTTGGTCTTCCCCAGCAGTTGACAAGGGGGTAGGAAAGTGTGGACAGTAAGGTTTGGAAAGAGGTCGATTGCCTCGTTGAATTTGTTTCATGAAAACAAGTCCACGCAAACGTTTAGAGAACCAGGGATGTGCAATACTTTTAATTTATGCTCCTCTGCAATCAAAATGTCAATGGCAAATTTGAGAATAGGGTTATAGAGTGGTTGCGCATGCAAGGAATTGAAGATATCAATAGTGTTTGTGTTGTCAGAGTAGATGACAATTTTTTGTTCTTTCAGCAAGTTGTACGTGGCATGATGTAAAGCGCTTGCAACCGTGAGTGCCTCAAGAAAAAAAAAATGAGATCAGAGGGAGTATTGTCTTGTGCAGCACAATAATAACCCTTTTGCATTGCAGGACACCAGAAAGCTAAGCCAGAGGGGCAGGCATTGCATTCAATTATGATGTCGGCTGACTGTGGGTCCCATACACATGACTGAAGAAGGTAAACTCCATCAGATTCCTCTATGTGTTTTAGTCTCCAAGTGAGGTCTGAACAGATGTCTGCATTACACCATATCCAAGCGTTGGGGTTGTCAGGAATTGTGGATAATTTTGCATATACGTTGCAAAGGCATGGTGCAAGGAGAGGGAAAACATTTAGTCCCCAATTAACCCACCCAGCCAGGCACTGCCATGCTTTTTTAGAGTGATATGTTGATTTTTTGTTTTTATAAGTTATATAACAACGTATTTTGCTGACTAGGTCAGCCTTCACTTTGGCAGGGGGCATCATTGTCATGGTGTTGGGGTTGACTAGAATACCAATGATTGTCAAAGGTGAGCCAGAAACTTGCTTCTTTTGTTTATGGGGAACACTGATGTTGTCCCACAAACACAAGAGGTTTGTTTGACTGTGAGGCATCCAAAGTTGGTAAGGTTCATAGTACAAGAAGTCACTAGCATCATTAACACTATAAGAATCATCATTGAAACATAGGGGCTTTTTGATATCATACGAGTCTTGAGCAGACCAAGTAATGAAACTATTTAAGGAACCCCAGCAATTGAGTGAAGCACATCCCCCAAAGCACTTACAATGATCTATGTGTCAGGGATTGTCAATGGTGACTACTTGCTTTATTTGCCAATGAGGGTGCATAGGAATGAGACAATAAGCATTAGCAACATCAGACTTCCAAAGGATTAATGATCTCTCAGAGCTCTCTCTGATAGTAAGCAGTAAATCTCCAAGATGTCGCATATTATCCATAGGAAATCTGGAGATGTCATCATACTTAATCATCATTTAGAGAATGTTGACCAGCTGATTGGTTTGTGACTAAATGGGTAGACCTTGGTTTTGGAACAGTGTGCACTGGCGAGTTGTACATGCCATCAAGGAGAACTGTACCAAAATCATGAGAAAATCGGCCTGCTTTGATTTCAATATCTCGTTGTGAGCGCAGGAAAGTGGCTTCCTTTTCATCTTCTGGTGGCCCAAGGGACATGTTGCAAGTTATGGGGTAAGATGTAGGTCATGTATTAGAATAGGGCCAGAAGCCTTCCTGCAAACTTTGAAGGACTGAATTGACAAAGGGTTGGTTGGGATGGTTTGTAAGCAGACATCAAAGAACATCAATTTTGATGGGCATAATGATTTTAAATAGGTCTGGATTTTGATCCAGTGTCTTGCATACTCTGACATTATTTAATTCTTCTGATGGAGGGCAAGGAAGAGGTTGGGCTGTTAATGACCATTGAATAAGAGTCAGTGGCAGCGGTGTTGATTTATCATAATAGTTAAAGCGGAGGTATTTTGGTATGTTGCCTTTTAAAATGTCAGTTCTTGACATTCTTAGAGCAATTGGTTTTTTTTGTAGTTTCCTCCGCAATGTCAACAGACATGCCTATAGTAGCAGTTGTTGTCAAAACTGCATCCTGTTGCTGTATTCCGTCTTCTGCAGATACCTCAAGGTCCTGTAGCCTGTGCACCGCCACCTGATTTGTTGATGGTTCCTTTTCCTGTGCCTTTTTTGTTTCCATCTCTGCAGAAATTGATACCGCTTGCATCGAGGATGGCAGGAGGTCATCAAATTTTGCTCTATTAGTAAGGAGCATTTTTGTTCCTGCTCCAACTCAGGCATGGACAGCCTTTTTGAATTTGATGACACATCCATGTAAACTCAAGGGTTTGGCTGAGAAGAGTCCGACGATATACTGGTAATGATAGCTCCATTTGGTTTTTTGATTGGGCCAGGCAAAACCGAGTGCTTCTCCGTAAAGGTTGGCAGCAACTGTCCACTGTCCATGATTCTTGATCTTTTGAGCCAGATTGCTGTGTCCAAGGATGATTTTGCAATCTCCAATATGTCCTCTATTCTCTTTAGGAGCCCCGATATGGTGGATAGAGCTATAGATTGTGTCAAAGTCGGCAAGTTCTCCTTTGATAAGTTTTTCCCATTCTGTAGTTGGAAAGTTACAAGGAGCAGTTTGGGACACGGTGATATGCTTTTTGACTTCAGAGGGATTTTTGAGATATAATTTGAGGAGTTGTTGGTTTTTGAGACATTGTGGATCTTCAACCTCTCTAGCAAGCTTTTCTTCCTTGTACCAGGGGAGTTCACTCTCTTTAATCTTTTGTTTCTTTGTTCTCGGCTTGTCTCCATCAGATTGTGATCCCTCTGATGATTCTCCATCAGATCCGCTTCTGTCAGAACTGCTGTGTGTACGCTGGATGAGTTTATCTCTATTGTGTTTGGTTCCCTTTCCCGGTCCTTCAACAAGGGAATTGCATGTTCCATTGGTGTCAACAGGCGGTTTAGTAGAGTGTTCTCTGTTCTCAGGTCCATCTTATTTATCTTAGTTTTTCTCTGCCTTTTCTCTGTCTTTTGCTTGTTGAGCCCTCTCATCCTCTTTCTTTTCAATGGAGTCGAGTAAGGTAATGTAACTCGTGAAGGAATCATGCTTGAATTTCTCATCCAAGCCTGACTGGTTGATGGTATTGACAACCGTTGTAATAGATTTGACTTTGGTGAGCTGTTTTCAATGGTATCGGTCAATAATAATCTCAAGTTCGTCGATGATTTTCTGTTCTTCTGTGCTTGGTTGTAAAACCTCTGAGGTAACATCTCGAGATGCTCGGAGAGGCTGGGACAAGCTTTGAGACAGTTGAGGAGAGAGTTCTTTTGAGGGTGACCTCCTATTGGAGGGGGGACCGGCATTATGGCTCATACAATATTAATGTTTCACATTTTGAGGGACAACAAAGCGATTGCCATAGCTGATGTAGCAAAAAGAAAATGCAAGTCACTATAATCTAGTGCACAATTGTTGAGATGAAGTGGTAAATATAAAATATAAAACAATCCTACCTAGAGAACAATCGTTGAGATGAAGTGTCCCTAAAGGACAGTATGTCTACTGATTGCTCTCTAGGAGGTGTAATCATGTGCCAATGCGACTTGTGCACATTGGTCTGGTGAAAGCAAGCTTTAACTCGATTGAACTGGACTTACAATTGAATTGACTACGTAAATGGCATAAAGACGTTTTCAATTTCAAATTGCGGTGGTCTGGTTGATTGAGTCTCAATCCAGATAATTGATACTTTTCGGTAATCCTTGGGAACCTAAATTGATTTCAATCGCTGACACCTGGGATGGCAAAGTGATAACGAAAGTTGGAACGTTTGCCATGACCATAGCAATGGCAACCTTGAGCCCCCTCTCCCTAATCACAGATGCTTTGATTCCATGAAGAGCAGGAAAGAGGTTTGAAGAAAACAGCAAGAAAACAGATGAAAATCTGTGATCAGATATGTTACTATCCGTACTTATGGCGTCTTCCTATTGTTACTTTGAGGACCAGGTCCACAATTATTGACAACGCGCCACTGTTTCTGTCGCCAATGATTAATCAATATTCAAGTACTTGTACGATATACGTCACGTGCACGTACCAATATGCGCATTTGGCATCAAGTCGAGAGCGGGGATGGTCACAACATTAATCGCCTTGTGACAATTTCGTGTCACAGAGATTATTCCGTCTTGTCAGAAAATCATGTCCGCGCACATTACATAATTGATGATCGTGATTGGATCTGATGGCATCTCGTTGAATTCTGACATGCACGTCACTTGACCACCAGCTCCAAACATAAGAAACATCGTATACTGGGTTAGCAACAAGGTTAGGGATAGGGCTTAGGTGTTATTGCTTAGGATTCCGCTTCGACTCATTCAAGGGCCGCGAAGGCGGCCCGTCTGTTATGGGTAAAGGTTTAGGGGTTAGGGTTAGTTAGGCTGTACGCAAATTGCCGTAGATCCGATCACGATCATCAATTACATAATGTGTGCGGAACTGGGTACCCGTCTTGTCATCACTTTTTACTCAGCCTTTCCTCATCGAGCATCATGGTCTCTTAAACCTGCCGATTCGAAACCTGACTGCGCAAGACTCTGCCGCCCGACCTGACTGACCCCCTAAGGATATTATAAATACTCAACCTTTTCGCTACCCAGCTTCACCAAACTATAGCTAGTATGCATCAAGATGCATTCTCGTTCGTCCCACCTTTAATTTTACCTGTTGCCAAAACCATAGGCGCTTCTCTTGTTGGACTGGCATTGTATAAGGTCGTTTGGCTGATCCATGCAGAGCTCACGTCACCTTTACGCGATCTTCCTGGTCCCGATAACCCTAGCTGGGTTTATGGGAATATGAAAGAGATATGGAAAGAGGTTGAGTATTATTTCCATCCCTCACGCCACGTACTGATCACGATGGTCTTTCTGTGTAGGAGAATGCTGTTCCACAGGAACGATGGGTTCAGCAACACGGGACGACAATCAAGTACCATATTCTCTTTGGGGTAAACCATTTCCTCTTGATGGTTATGATTGATTTCAATTAGTATTCTAAAACAGATACAACGACTGTTCACTTTAGATACCAAGGCCATACATCATGTCCTTATGAACTCAAATATCTACCAAAAGCCGGAAAGCGCACGTTACAATTTGGGTCGTATTGTGGGTGAAGGTACGAAATATTCTGCTATCGCACATTCACCACTCCACTCAATATCACTTTCTCAAATCAACAGGTGTGCTCGTTGTAGAGGGAGATAAGCATAAACAACAGGTGTGTCTTGAAATCCATGATTCCTCAACAAACATATCATTAATTCTGAAGGATTGCAGCGAAAAGTCATGGTGAGAAGTTCCGATGTTTGCTTGATCCGGCTCTAAATCTGCACTACTAAGAACCCAGCCTTCGGTCCAACCCAGATCAGAGAGCTCACTGAAATTTTCATAGAGAAATCTATGCAAGTGAGCCTCCATTTTCCCCTGATTGTTCAATTTAGATGTTGATGAACCTGTGACGTAGCTTAGAGATATCTGGGCTACGGACATTGCCGCTAAAGGAGGAGCTGGTCGTATTGAAGTTCTTTCCTGGTTTAGCAAAGCAACTCTCGACATTATCGGCTTGGCAGGTTCATACCACCTAATTTCCCTGCTATCCCATATTGACTACTGATGATCCCAGGATTCAATTATAAATTTGATGCTCTAAACGAGAGCCATGGCCAGAATGAGCTCAACGCCGCGTTTTCAACTATTTTTCATGCTGGAACAAAAATGTCCTTGATTCCGATGCTCAAAGCTCTTTTCCCATTCTTGCGCTTCTTGGTGCGTCTCAACACAAAGTCGAAAGTTACGTCGTAGTACTCAACTATCGTGCACCAGCGTGGTGCCAAGGACGGAGTCATTGCTGCGTCACAGAAGACTATGCTTCGTATTGCTCACCAGTTACTCCGCGAAAGCAAGATTTCAGCTCAGGACAAATCAACATCCAAGTCCCGCGATTTACTTTCCCTCCTTGTACAATCAAATATGGCTACTGATCTTCCTCCACATCAACGCATGTCCGACGAAGATGTCATCGCTCGTATGTCTCCATATAATAATTGACTGTATGGCTGATATCAAATGCTGTCTTCCATGACAGAGATTCCTACTTTTTTGGTTGCGGGTCATGAGACTACTAGGTTAGCTTTTGATTTTGCTTTCAACCGATTCGATCACTGGTTAACAACAACACAGCACAGCGACGACCTGGGCTTTATTTGCTCTCTCCAAGGATTTAGTAGTTCAGAACAAGCTTCGTGAGGAGCTTCTTGCTGTTGAAACCGATACCCCAACGATGGACGAACTAAATGCCCTCCCATACCTCGACATGGTCATCCGTGAGACGCTTCGCGTGCATTCTCCCGTGCCTGCAACCATTCGCATGGCGACACAAGATGACATACTTCCCCTCAAGACGCCTTTCACGGACCGTAAGGGCATTATCCACACTGGGATTAGGTTCGTTGTACGACAGAAATAATGATTTCATCTGTGCTCAATCTCCCCTAGGGTTCGTAAGGGACAGACTATTCAAATTCCTATTGTCGCCTTGAATCGCAACAAGGAAATTTGGGGAGAGGACGCAAGAGAATTCAGGTGGGTGTTCGTCTTTAGCATTTTGCACGTGGTGTAACGCCCCAATCAGACCTGAGCGCTGGGAGTCTGCTCCTGAAGCAGCGGCTAGCATTCCAGGTGTGTGGGGCAACATGCTTACCTTCATCGGCGGGCCGCGTGCATGTATTGGATACCGCTTCTCCCTTGTTGAGTACGCTTGGTCATTTTCTGGTCCTCGCATTGGCCCTCACTTCGAATTTCGTACAACAGGATGAAAGCTCTGTTATTTACCCTTGTTCGGGCTTTCGAATTGGAGTTAGCGGTGCCTGCGTCAGATGTCGCTAGTAGATCGACGATCGTGCAGAGGCCGGTACTAGTGAGCGAGCCAAATGGTGGTAATCAGCTGCCTTTACTGGTCAGGACCTACCACCGATCGTAATATCTTGTGTGCCTGCTTATCTACATGTCTTCACTGTTCTCACTGGACCTCACGAATTCGTTTACTCTGGGCTTCCCTCCTGAATTCGTATTTGTGTTCAATAGATATTACTTTCCCCTCAGCCAAACGACTCGAAGATTCCAGCATGGAAGGTACACATTATCAATTTCGGGACGCGATCGTGGCAGTATAATACTAGGTATGTAAGTATGTACATAAGTTCAAAGATATTGATAACTATGGATTGAAAAATTTCGTAGGATGAAGGGAATTAAGGAAAACTTCTCGCTACCAGATTTCCTACTTCCAGCCAATGATCGTCCTCCTCGTCGTTAGTGCCATCGGCAGTGATTCCAACAATGTGAGGAAACATGAGGATGAGACATCGGAACACTGCGAGCGGATTCCTAATAGGTGACCAGGGGAACGCAAGCGATGTAACTCTTGTGGCCCTCCCTCCAGGCAAGATACCCGGATGGAAGAATTCTGCGACAATTGACATGCACACCAGTTCTAGGTTGTGGCAATGATTAATAAGAGGCAGCAACCCTTTCAACGTCATTGTCGGACAGCCCGAGTCGTGTTGCCGTAGCCTTAACGATTGCAAAAGCGGCCAAGCACTGGCTCCGCCATCCAACCAATCATCATCAAGTTCGACTATGCAACTGAACTGCAGGTCAAGTTTCACCAGATTTCTCAACGCGTATAAGATTTTGAAACCGTCTGATGCATTCGTGCCTGGCGTCCAGGTACTGATCGGGTCTTCAGAAAGTGTACGAGATGTCAAAGAGAGGGCAAATCGATGATGAACAAGAGTTTGAAAAAGCTTGCGAAAGGAGTTGGAACGATGTGTTTGACTTAGAGTATTCGAATCAAATTCTGTAATATGGGGCCACTGCGCAGATGCGGTAAGAGAGCGAAGTGGAGCAGATATGAACTTTAGAAGATGCGGCAGTCTATCCCAACGTGAGGTATGAACTTCAGTTTCACGGAGGTTCTGAAACCAGCTGAGTTCGTCATTAGCTTCAAACTGCGTTAACCTTTCCATCTCCAAGGCGGGATTCAACTCTCGATACCGTATCCTCCGGCAAACTGTGAGTCTTCGCATGTTTCCGAGGTGGCAGAGTTCATTAAGATTCAGTTCAAGCTCCGGAATATATACATATCGAAGGTCATCAAGAGCCGATATCAAAGCCTTCACCGCATCATGCAGTGATAATCCATGATACAAGTCGTCAGAAGGACACAATATCTGCACAGTGCAAATACTGGGGCACAAGCGTGCAACGGAGGTGATGAATGCGGGTAATTCTTGAGTGATCACAGATGACGTTACATGCAGACTCTCAAGACCCGAGCCCAGTAAGAGAGGTAGGTAGGGCAAAGACTCCACTGCGTGCGGGTCATTTAATTCGAGAGAGAATGCCTGAAGATCTGGAAGAAGCGTCTTTGTAGGTCTATAGGAGCCGAGAGCCGCGAGTACCGTTTCATGAACGTACAGCTCTCTCACGGGATGTGGACGACAAAGATTCCCGAGAGCACGCACTCGTTTTGAGTAATACTCAAAGCGCATCCAATCAGTTTCAAGTATGGTCCGTCTCAATTTCTGTAGTTGGTATTAGTGTCCATTCAAGGCTAAGAGCTATCACGCACTAAAACCACTTGGTGATTATGATTGTCCTCATTGATTTCAAACACAACTGCCCATAAATCATGCGGCATTGTCTTTATAAGGGGTCCAAGAGTTCGCAAGTCACGCCATAAGAGGTCAAGAGCAACATCTATCGAGTTAAGAGCTCTCAGGTGTAAATATTCTGACCGAGAAGTGACCTCGAACCTCGAAATACAGTGCACGTTGTCGCAAGGCTTGCCAGCGTACGACGATCAAGTTCTTTGAACATGAGAAATTGCATGTCTCTGATACGGAGGAAACGATGGATCCTGAGCTCAAGCATGTGCATGCTTGATGTGTCTGACATGGAAAGCGCGGATGAAAACAATTTTTCCATCTGATATGTTTAAGGAACCATATTAATCTTCCGTCCCTTGTCGTTAGACTCACAGACGATGGAGGATGAACTAGAAATGAAGTCAGCTATCGGCGGCTAACTCAACAAATACTTAAACACACCCAGCTGCTGGTATTTGTGACGTTGAACCAGACTGAGCCGTCTGACTCATGAAGAACGGTTAAGGAGTAAGCCATACCTATATATGCTGTCTATGTATTAACCACTCACTTATTCAGAGGCCAGCGATTTCACAGAGTCCACAGTAAAAGTATGAACGGTCCTGAGAGAGATATGTACCTAAGCAACCTGGTTTCTTATGAAACTGGCCAACTGAAGAGAGTCGAAAGGACAGGTCAAACTGTGAGTAGCTACTATTAAGACATAAAAATTGACAGTCATACCAGGAATCAAGGACATAGAAACTTGGAGTCAGAAGCCGGGATACTTCACTGAGGTGATTTGATCTGTACTGTGACTTATGCACCTGAGTAACTGAGTCTGCCAGACTCTGAATTCGAAGACTCGGCACAAACTCGGCACAACCCTCTAGGCTCTGAAGATCTGACGTTGCGTCACGTATGTACTTCTGATGAGTCTTCCTTATCCTCAGTGTGATGGATCCTCTTGGCAGATACAAAATTGAATCTTAGTCTGAGGCCTTGAACCACACAACTATAGTCATGAGATTCTATGGCATAACACACCACATACTATATATCAAACACAAATGTTATATATCAAGGTTAAGACAGAACTATTCAAGATCAGGTATTTGGACCGCTCGTAACTTGAAACCGATGATTCCAAGATTGTTCATGCGAATACATATAATCTCTCTGCATTCAGCGTGAATTCTCGGTATGAATTGAAGCGGCGGGAAACGTTGTCAACATGACCTGATATCAGTTCTGTTTGGATGCCGCTTGGCCAAATCGAAACGAATGTCGTTCAATTTGTCGGGCATACTCTTTCAGGAGGCCTGCCAGCACTCCATATGTGTTTCTGATGAGTCTCACGCGAGTCACAAAGGCCTTTGAAGTTCCTGTCAATGAAGGCTCACTGATCATCTTTCAGTAATTCGAACTTGCCTTATGTGCAAGACCGCTGTCTTTGGCCTGGTAAACGTGCTCCAAATCAGATACAATCGAAGACGCATCATAAGCGACCTAACAGTTCCATCATGTTTAGATTTCTCCAAAGTCGAGATTTTTGCGAATTGTTATGACATACGAAAGACCAAATGGCAGCAAATTGATCAATTCTACTGCATACGTCATCAAAGATATTGTGTTGATTCCTCAAGATCACTTGGATAAGTTCAGGGGCCGTGAGTCGAGCTTTTTTCTCGTGAATTTGACTCTGGTAATGGCTGATCTCCCCCTTGAAACCTGTCAAGCGCTATCAGGAGATGTCTTCTAAAACAATAGAACTAAGTGGCAATACCGTTTGTCTTGGAGATGAACGAAACTACATTTACACATCCGGGAATTGCATGAATCACACCAGACAGCTGTGTGAGGAGAGATTTGAACAGAATGAACATCTCGGGAAAAGCACGAACAAAGATGCTTGTCGCATGCATGGGACAAATTAGGGCGAGCGCTGATATTGCAGCAACCGAGCCTTTCTCCGGAGGAGAGATAGCCACGCCAACAGTCTTGCTAAGAATGGATATCTGCAAAGAACAATGTAAATCAGCCTTTAAACACCCTCAGTGACTGCTGGTATGGACCAATGTTCTGCAACTGGGTGGAGGTGATGTGTCAGTCTCGAAACGACGCTGTGAATAACGAACCGTTTAATCTGCCAAACCAGGTCGCTGATCTCTTCCTGCAAACGAACAACGTCACCCTCCAGCTCGATGCCCTGTTCCTCAACGAAAAGCTCGAAATTATCTCGAAAGACTCTGATGTCGAATCGTAGTTCAGTGAAACCTGAGGAATGACTTTCGCCCTGTGCATCGACAGACGAGTCGTGGCTAAAAGGATTCTTGCGCTGTAGAAAATATTGAAGTCAGGACAAATTGGATTGAGTCACAATCGATAATAAGACGAAGGAACCAACCCCTGCGAATTCCCTGAGATCGGCAGCCGCCTCCTTGTATTCTACATGACTTTTGAGATTCTCCAATGTCGGAAGAATTACGCTGGCAAATTCTGCAAGGTGATTGAGGTGATGTGATTGATTAAAAACATTTGGACAATACCCTTCGCATACGCACTAGTCTGCCTCGCGACTGTGTTTGATCTCCAGATGAAAGAAATGAAACGCTGATGAACACCCTCAATACACATCGCCCTTCGAATGATCTACCATGAGCTCACACGCTGGTGTCCAACCCACTGTGGCTGAAACTGTTCGGCTGGTTTGCCACGGAAGTGTCCGTTATCGACCGCACCAAGTTCAATTTTGACACGTTCAAAACCCTGATCAATGGTTATAACACTGTCGGCGAGTTGTTTGGCTTCTTTGACGATCTGATCGGGTCCCAACATTTCCTCCATCTCCTCTTTCATGACATTCTGTGCCGTGGCTTTATCTTCGAGGGATAGGTTATGAGAGGCCAGAGCTTCTGATTGCGCGAGCACTTCATGATATTCGGGCAGTTTCTGCATTGAAGGGAGCTCACAAGCGAAGAGCGGTATGAGAGGAGAGCGAGGGACTTGAGGTATACCGATAATATCAGCACATGCTACTTATGATCCCGCGAGAGGTTCTCGAGATAGAGCCTGCGTCACTTGTGGACCATCTGGAGCAGGCTTCCCGTTCGGAACCGCACCCAGCATAAGGCTTCGAGGGGCAACGCGTGATTGGTTCTTGATGGAGGAACCTTGAGATACTGATATAAAAGTATATCCTCATTCCCTGAAAATCTCGGGGAAGAAAATCATCAAGTAGGCAGGCTGTCATTCAAAGGTGCTAATGGAGCCGACGTGCAGTGACTGCAATCACGAGAGCACGACTTCGCGGCTTCAATCCAAGAAAAGCCACTCAGAGGTGTTCAGAAACATTCGTAGCCAAAGGCCTTTAGGAACGTTGGATATACACCACATTGGATTCAATAATACAAGGGCATTATCAAGGTTAACGTGGTGGTTGTTTGGTTGATTATGATGAAATACCGGTGTGGACCCGCGCATGAACGACCAGGTCCGTGACAGATCGATATTTTACCTGATATTGACTATATATTACAAGAACATGGAGGACGTTCACAAAGTGACAAACAGCACCTTGGAGTT
Source organism: Termitomyces sp. K1Ac (assembly GCA_017657355.1). Lineage (NCBI taxonomy): Eukaryota > Fungi > Basidiomycota > Agaricomycetes > Agaricales > Lyophyllaceae > Termitomyces > Termitomyces sp. K1Ac. The sequence goes on along the minus strand of JAGGAS010037625.1, from coordinate 31,182 downwards.
CTTGATATTCGCTGAATCGTTGTGTACTCAGACCAGGTAGTTGGTGAGATTCGAGTGTACGATTCAAGGACGAAGCCATCATTTCGATTCGAGGACATAACATATCTATCCTCAAGCGGTCAGTCATATCACTGGTTGCCAAAGGGTGCAACGACATGTCTTACGACCTTTAGCCCCCAATACTTTGGGACAGCAATGTCAAAGTCATCAGCTACATATGTATTCCTTGCCGTCACACCTGTTTCTTATCAAGTTGAGAGCTGTAGAAGTGTCATATAAAGTTGTTTGGACGTACGTAGATGGTGTGACGGGGACGATGACCCCAATGCAACACATGAGCGACACATGAGTATGAATTAGATCGCGACTCATGAGTAATTGAGAGATAACCAAAGGACGCGATTTATTCCATATAAAACAGAGGGATGAGTACGTGGAGCCTCCCCGAGCGAGCGGAGGTAAATTTCCTCGAAGAACCTTGAAGGCCCCATCCCAAGCCAAGTGGATCAAATTGATTGCCATCGTCAAGTCCATCGTCAAGTCTGATTTTGATTCGCCAAAAAGACGTGTTTCAACGTCAGGAAAAGCGTCAGGCCTAGTCATGATGACTACTAGACAATTGGTGGACAATCTGATGTTTCCTGTCCCTCGATCTATACGATATCGGAAGCTTAGCCAAAGCTGTTGTGAGGAGACATGAGTTACATACTCACGGAGCGTATTCACGAACAACATGTGAGTTGTGATGGTAGGGGTTTCGCAACAAACAAGTCCCGCGTGTCTAGAGATTGCCTAGAGTGGAAGTCAACTCCTGAACGTCAACTTGGGAGCGCGATTCAACTGCCTTCTTGAGAGGCTGAGTCATCTAATAACACACAGAGAACCATCAGAATACGCTAGGGACTAGTGAACTCGATGTGCATACAGAATACAAGGTTGAAGTTTGATTGTCCAAAATCGTACGAAGCTGGTTGTTGTGGAATTTGACAGCACCCTTTGCTTTCTTTTTGACGGCGTGCTTTGCCGCCGTATGTTGTTTAGATGTTTTCCCGCCGGATTTAACACGCTTTGGGTTGGCCATGGGTTGCAGCAGTGAGTTAGCAAGTGTGTTTGTTGGAGGCTGTTGGACCCAGAGATTTTCTTGCCTGATTATGTAATATCTGCTTGAAACCACACCCACCTTGTGACAACCACATAGTTTCCCTTCAGCTCTTCAGGTCGATTTTCTCTGAGGCTACTGACAGAGATACGGACAAGTTGTAATTCCAAAACTGAGTGTATAACGATGGCCGACGCTCCGACCTTGAGTGTTACCCTACTTGGTGCTGGGCAGGAAGTCGGCCGTTCGTGTTGCGTACTGCAATACCGTGGAAGGACAATCGTTTGCGATACAGGTATCCATCCAGCATACAATGGCATGGCTTCGCTGCCTTTTATCGATGAATTAGATTGGAGTACAGTGGATGCGATTCTAATAACGCAGTGCGTTCTGTTTGTTCCAAGATCGTATTTCGAAATAACATGAATATCCAGTTTTCATCTAGACCACGCGGCAGCTCTGACATATATCACCGAGAAAGTGAGCGTAACTCGGCTCTACTAGCTTGATGTCACACTGATACTTGTGTCAAGACTAATTTCAAAGACGGAAAGGGTAAAGTCTACATGACTCACCCAACTAAAGCTGTTCATAAATTCATGATGCAGGACTATGTTAGGATGGGGTATGGCATTTCTATGTTGCAATCAAGTCCATTGGACTCAGCTTCCGTTCAGATCATCCTCGTCAGACGCCCTATTCACACCACTGGACATGACGATGTCTCTCGCCTCTATTATCCCAGTATCGGCACATCAACTGATAACTGTTTGTCCTGGAGTCTCATTTACCCCATATCATGCCGGTCACGTTCTCGGAGCATGTATGTATCTCATTGATATCGCTGGCCTCAAAATTCTTTACACGGGCGACTATTCGCGCGAGGAGGACCGACATTTAGTAAAAGCTGAATTGCCTCCCATCCGCCCCGATGTTCTCATTGTTGAAAGCACGTATGGTGTCCAAAGTCTGGAAGGCAGAGAAGAGAAGGAACAGCGTTTCACAAGTCTCGTGCATGCGATCATCAAACGAGGAGGTCATGTGCTCCTGCCCACATTTGCCTTGGGACGTGCACAAGAACTCCTTCTTGTACTTGACGAATATTGGAAGGCTCATCCTGATCTCCACAATGTCCCGATTTACTATGCTTCAAGTTTGGCTCGTAAGTGTATGGCTGTGTATCAAACATATATCCATACTATGAATTCCAACATCCGGACGAGGTTTGCAAAACGTGACAATCCTTTCGTCTTCAAGTAAGTCCCGTGCTAATTTGCCGCCCTGTGTTCACTCAAGGGTTCTCAGGTATATCTCGCACGTCCCTCAAACGCGTGGGTGGGAGAAGAAGATCGCTGAAGGCCCCTCCTGCGTTGTCCTGGCAACTCCTGGTTTTATGCAGGTTGGACCAAGTCGAGAATTGTTCGAGTATTGGGCTCCTGATTCTCGTAATGGCCTGATCATCACTGGTTACTCCATCGAGGGAACACTGGCGAGGGTGAGTAATATCGTGTTCTTTGGTACGCTTTATATACGTACGTACACTGCTCCTGTATATACTGTGATCAATGGACACTATTGTTTACCTCTCTCGACATTCGTCACATTCTTCAGAGCCTTTCGACCTTCTGCTTCCCATCGATCTTGGCGCGAACACGAGAAAGCTTACACTTCATTTTTGTCTAGGACATTATGAATGAGCCTGAAGACTTTATCGGTCTGAAAGGCAATACGATTCCTCGAAAGATATCGGTTGATTATATCTCGTTCAGTGCGCACGTCGACTATTCCCAGAACTCCGAGTTTATCGAAGCCGTCAAAGCACAACACGTCGTAAGTGTGCTGTTAGTCGATGTCCTGTATGGGGTCTTTGCTGACATCCCAGCTCCCAAGGTGCTCGTACATGGCGAACAAAATGCAATGGCTCGACTCCGCGGTGCCATGACATCAAGATTCAAGGAGCGTGACGAGGACGTGAAAATTCATACACCTCGTAATCTGGAGACTTTGAGCCTTTCTTTTCGTGGTGAAAGGGTAGCCAAAGTGAGCTTCTCCACCCTATTCTGTTGCGTCTTAATCACAATGTCTTTTTCAGGCAATAGGAACTCTCGCTGACAAACCACCACAAGCGAACGATGTTATATCCGGTTTACTGGTTGCTAAGGATTATTCGTACACCCTCCTCGATCCTCGCGATCTCAGGGATTTTGCGGGGTTGTCGACATGTATGATGACACAACGCCAGAAAATTGTCCTTGGAGTACGATGGGACCTTGTCCGATGGCATCTAGAAGGCATGTTCGGGAGTGTCGAAGAGGGTCTGGATAAGGATGGCGTTCCAACAATGCGGGTGAGCAATGAGTCATTGTACCTGATGACGTTTCATGTCTGATACATATACTGATCCTTATAGGTGATGGGGGCTGTGGACGTCAAGCAGACCCATGATCATGAACTAACGTTAGAATGGGAGTCAAGCGCCAGCAACGATATGATTGCAGATTCGACATTGGCTCTTATCACAGGGATTGACAAAAGCCCTGCATCCGTCAAATGTCCGTTAACATTTCATTCTTACTTTGATTATTGTACTTGATGGGCTGCCAAATACCTAGTGACGACGCAACCGCATTCCCATTCACACGCTCACCCGCACGTGCACCCGCATGCAGATGTCGAGGACGCCTCGCCGTTCATTCGTATACAGCGCCTTGTTATGTTTTTGGAGGCTCACTTTGGGAAGGTTGAGCTCCACATGCCAGATGCTGCTGATGAGGCCGATCACGAACAAGGTGAGGAGAGCCACGATCCGTGGTTGATCGTTAGGCTTGATGAAGCAGATGCTCAAATCAACCTTCTAACATTGGTATGTGCATAGCGTATATGTCTATTTAGATATTCTCGCAATTATCCGTTTGTTTCAGACACTAATGATATCTTTATATAGGAGGTTACCAGTGCAAACGAAGCGCTGAGAAAAAGAGTGGAGGCTGTTCTTGATATGGCCGTTACTACCGTCAGTTCTCTGACTGAATCCTTTACCCCAGGTGCACCCGTGGAGGACTCAATACCTGAGAAGGAGAAATTACCCGTGGCTGATGCTGCCAAAGTGGAGGCGTCCCCGAAGCCAGAGGCGGAAGAAAATAACAGTGATGATGATAGTGATGAGTCGGACGATGGGGGCCTTCTGCAGGTCCACAATTGAACTCTGGTCGTGAGGTAGGGAACTGTATAGTGTACATAATACCATCGTTCTTTGTGAATAAATTAGGCTACTGGACAGCTCATGGGGAGTGCTACTAAGGTGGTATGGTTTCTCTGTAAGTGCTGATGATGGTGCAAACTAAGGACATACTTTGTCGCGCAGAAAGTCCCTGGGCCGTCCAAATATATCAGAGCTTTAGTTTGAACATAAGTCGGTCAGAGTCTTCCGAGTTCGCCATCCTGGTGGTAAATTTGTATGGGAAATATATCCATCTCGTTGTTAATTGGAAAAGCGACACGCATCCTATCCCGGGCCAATTCTGCGGGGAAACAGTCAGAATAATGACATGCAAGTGAATAGCAATCTACCCCCAGTGTGCGGAGACGGTGTGATGGTGTCCCGGTCTCCATTTCCATTTGTCTGCGTATCGCATTCGCTTCCGCTCCTTCCATGTTAGCATTGCTATGGATCCCATGATGATGGATTCCAGCAGCGCGCAAACGCACGGGATAATCATACTCCAGGTTGCACGTGGCGTGGTGTCCAACCGCCCCTTTAGTAACAACACTGTGATTACAATGGTCGCAGCACACGCTGCTGCCCAAAGGCACGTCAGAGCGCAAGAGATGGCGAGACTCGCGAGTGAAAAGAGGCGGTGGGATCCAGGCGTCCCCGAATTCGAGATTAGAATGGACACGGCGTGGTAAGCAATCGTGGACAGAAAGACAGCGGGTAAAATCCACAAGATCGATGATACCCTAATGATAAGTGTTGAAAAGATCAGAGTTAGTGTAGATGTGCAGGCAGAGACACAGACAAGGGGAAGGAGAGGGTATGGCAGAGATTCCATGGACGGGTAACGAGAGAAACGGGGAAAGTTTACATGAAAAGGGAGGAACAAAGGTGAATCTATATTTGCTATTTATGCGCTCGTTGCCATAAGAGGTAGCAGCGTATATGGCAGCCCATCGCATCCAAATACCAGCTGATATATACCAGTCGCAGTCGTGAACGGTGATAGGTAATTTGTTATATCAAGTGATCTGGATGATTCTGAGAACAAAAATGTTCTGTAGCAACTGCATGATCATCTGATCGTCCGAAAGAGAATCGTGAATTTCCAGATTCAGGGTGACGATGTCCACAGAGACACATCGAAATGCCGAGGACGGGATCGACATAAGCCGGTGGTCTTGAGGCCTGATACTCTTGAGACCCCTGATCAGAAACAGTCGGGAAGGTGTAATCAGCAAGTAGAATAGGAAATCAATGTGAAATTCCAGAAGGGCTGCTCATTAGGGTCATACACAGTAGCGACTTCGAGGTGATTAGTTGCAATCCACTTGGAACTGTTCTGAACTGTTCCAGCTAAGAATTGAGCAGCCCTAGAAATCCAATACTTGCAACTTTTTGTATCTCAGGCGGGACATTGATGATCTGAAAGCCTGGGGAGAATCAGATAATTGTATGAGGTTTTATGTCCAAACGAAGACTCCTCGATCATCAGAGTCTTCGTCGAGATGAGTGAGTTTCAGGTTGGTTTCAGGTCCAGAAAGCAACTGATGTCGTCAGGTTATCGTACAATGCGTTCTTATGGCATAACATACTCAGGCCCTGTCCTGCAAACGGATTAACTAGAATTAACTAAGGAAAAATGAATTAAGACCAAATTGACACAAACACTTGTTTACCATTGCTTAAATCCGCGTTCTGCAAAAGTCTGATTTAATTAACGCGTGACATGGAGGATATGTGATCCTGACTGCCGTGGGACCGGCGAACTGATCATCATTAATCAGCAAGCGAAAATATCTGATCCGCGTACTTGCCGTGTGATGGAAAAGCGTCGGGGTGTTAAACGCATACCTGCCGAGCAATTGATGAAATGTGACAGATCGTGACACAAGCTTGCAAACTTAAGCTAACATGTTCTCACGGATTAACATAAGGCACTGTTTGGCCACTGTTGTGCGCTAATCATTTTTTCGTTAATTAATCCTAGTTAATTCGTTTGCAGAACAGGGCCTCACAGTCGTTACTTAGTACTTACTAGTAGTACTTATGAGTCAACAGTCAACTCAACATAACGGTTCATGCACATGTCCTTTCTCAATCTCGAATTCTTTTCCGTACATGTGCATCGTTTTGTTCACTTTGTTGCCAACAAGACTTGTTGAAGATCTTTCCATGCAATTGTCAGCTTGTTTTTGTTTGGAAGAATTTTCGTATGTTTTACCCCTGACTCAAAACGATCTACATATCAACGTTTCAACATCGACGCTGGCGTGTAATCTCGTTAGGACTTGGAAACGTCAAATACCCTCAGGAACGGGTATTTATGCTGCGAAAACCACGAAATTGCCGTTCATTGAAGACAGAGATCTTGCAATCTCATGCTAGCATTGAACGGAAGCCTGGTCGATAGCACTGACATAACTGGGACGCGACCTTTGCTGTATGAATACGAGTGAAGCTCTTGATGCGCGAACCGCCCAGGTGATAGGATGCTATTCTGGCCTGGTCTGGGCGATCGTTGTCCCCAGCATAATGACAGTATTCGATATAGACAGCCTCTTGAACTCTCGTCCTTCATGAAATTTCAAGTGTGTTCAGCCTGGGAGCAAATGCCACTGTTTTCACTTTACAATGACGTAAGAATTAGAATTTCTATCGTACGTAGTACATATCTTCATTCGGAGCAAGTACAGGGTCGAAGTAAAAGAGAACCCGTGAGTCGGATTTCTTTCCCCCATTGGTCCACACCCCAATTTGACATCTCGCCGCTGCGTTATATTGGGTCGGAATAGCATTGGATGGAGCGCAGAAACGACTGATAGACTTGGTGCTCTAACGGGAGTCGACCTTATGCACGAATCAAGCAGCTTTTTCTCCGCGTACGTTGGAATACAAGCATCACGACAAAGAAGATGATCGATTGGTCTAATACATACTTTGCCCAGACAGATTCTTCTGACCAATGCTGCTCCTCATATATCATACCTCTATCTCTACGAATCCGATTGGCTCGTTGAGCCTGATTATATTTGCCATGTCCCCGACCTTCACAACATCCGCGAACCGGATCTTCGTTTCGGGACGGAAGATCAAACAAGACGTTGACCCACCGAAGTGGAACATACCCGTCTCCTGTCCTTGGACGACTCTGTCGCCTTTCTTTACTGTAACCTCACAACTCGATACCTCGGCCATCCCAACACCCATGAAGCACATCAAGCCAATCTTGGGGTTGTCGGCTTGTATATAGATGTTCACGCGTGTAGCAACGGAGGTGAGATAGCCTTGCGAATTCCTCAGCGCCAATGGATTCATGCCAACAATAGGAGAGGATGAGTAGTAGGTTCCTAATACAAAGTCGACGTCGACTACGGTGCCGGATACCGGGGAATGCCAGCGATGGTAACTGAGAGCGCTCAACCAGGACTGGTAGACGGTACCTCCGACAAATTCGGAAACGAATTCGTGGTTGGCGAGCATGTCCGTTAATGAATAAGCGTTCTCTTTGAGCCAGAAGAGATCATGCTCCAGTGCGTTATGAGAAATATTGTAGACCCCAGCTTCGCAAGGGTTGGTAATGATGCTAGAGTCGTATGGAGTGGGGACGGGACGCACGCCCTCCTTGAAGCGACGAGTGAAGAAGTCGTCCCACGAGGTGAATCCCCAATGTGGTTTTGAGGTATCATGAATGAAATCGTCAGTAAATCTTCCCATCGCATCCAGGGCTTCTTTGCTCAACCACCCTCCCGGCTCTTCGGAGAGGACGTGTGCGGAGGCAGGAGACGAGAGGAATTTCCCTCGTTCATTAAGCACATTGCGGAAATGCTTGTTGACGCTAGGCAGCTGGAAAAGCGATTTACCGGCAGGAGTACCCATCGGCCACTGGAGGATCGCGTTGATAGGGAAAGCCAGGGAGGCATGTTTTGACGTGAAGATAGGTGCTTCGTTCAAGAGGGAGTTGAACAAGCGCAGCATTGTCATGTAATCGCGAACCTTGTGTATGGAGGTGAGGGAGTGTTTACCTAATTGAACTGCACTCACAGATGGGTTGCCCCAGGTGTCCTTATCATAGGGCGGGGTAGTCGGCACCTGATTGAACATTCGCTCGAAGAGAAGCAAGATCGACAAGTCGCTTTCAATGAACTTTTGGAATTTCTTGATAACTTCGGCAAATGGTTCATTTTTGGCTTCGGCCTGCTCGACTTTCTTGGAAAGCCAGCGGTTGATGATGGTAGGGTGCTGTGGCATCCATCCACCACGAAGCTCCGAAGTTTCGTGGGCAGGTATGAAGTCGTCCATCGTTAGTCGGGGTATTAGCTGAGTTTGATGGATAATATAAGAGGTGCAGGAAGTTGGTTGCAAGCTGGCTGAGATCGCTTGATGGAGAGGTGAGCAGCTGTTGAAGGAGGGGAATTGAGCTGGATTTATATTGACTCACTCCTCTATGTAGGACAACATCGGGAAGGTTGCGTTTACGTTCAGCATTTTTTATGACCTGTTCGGAATAGGCAATGAAACTGTGAATTAAGCTCCACGATTCAACGATCGAATGTTTTGATAGGTAGTTACTTGCATCCTTATATATGGGGACAAGGCTTCAGAAGATTCGATACCGTGGTCCTCCAGGGTCAGGTCTGTTTTTAGGAAGGGTTGGGAGCAGATGCCGGGCTGTGTTCGAGGTCCTGGAACCCTGTGATATTGAATTACATCCAGATTTACTCATGTAGGATGAAACTCTACAGCGTTAACAATTGGACGCGCGTATTACTATTCTCAAGATGGTCAAAGTTCTGCGACGTTTCTGGAGTTCCTCTTGTGCAGACTAATAGTTTGGACTACAATCTCTTCTGATTCTGCAATATGTCTTTCAATTGTGGTTCAAGTATTGTGTTATAGTCTATAAATTGCCGCATTAAGTGATGCTCGTCTGTTTCCCGATGATCATATCTATATACACAAGTCCTTATACTTATGTTAACAGCAAGTACTTCCGCCTCTACATACTTGGTCGTGGCGCTTCATTTCATATCCAGGGAAGCGGCATCCACGGCACCATCAAGCCGATTCGAGATCAGCTCTTTCGGCATGATCGTGCCAAGCACTCCAGGGAAGCGGCATTCACGGCAATATCATGCCTGCTCGGCATGCATGCTACCAACATGTACTTAGGTTATATACAGTACTCAATGATAGCCTTTATGATAAATGAAGAAGATGTGACAGATACTCACACGAGGACCCCATCAACTTGAAATGAACATCGAAAGAAGAAAGTAGACCTGACCCTGGAGGGCAACGGTAATTCGAAGTCCACGGATGGTTCGTCCAAGTAGCTCGATCCCATCAAATGAACATCTTCTCTGTCAGCTTAAGGAGGGTCCGGAGCGATGAGTAATGAAGGGACTCGGACGAGGTGTCCACGAGTCCGGACGATCTCTCGATCCATTCCGGGATTCATTTGTAGTTGAGTATTTGCCGATTAGATAAGATGCTTCTGAAACCCAGCAGGCCTATGTAACTTTGTGGGAAGCTTTGGGCCATAAGGAAACCGGGCCGCTCCTGAATTCGATCGAAACTACATATGCTCTTACTACTGAGAATAGTCGATAGGATAACGGTCCAGTCAACCGTTCGTGTTGAGGCAATCAAGTGGTCTTCTCCTAGCTCACACCAACACCCCATTATATTAATCTTATAGGTGTAAGCCTGCGGCTTACAACAGTTCAATATCCTCATGTTCATGGAACTGCATATATAGAACCAGGTATCTGAATCATATAATTGATTCAGATATGCGCCTCTTATAAGCTGTAACGACCGCCGTGGTCTGGTTCCACTGGTCCTCTTACATTATCTGATCATAGCGGCGACAAGCGCCATCCCCGACTCAATTGATGTTCAAGTTCAAACTCTAAATCATTCAAACAGTTGGCTTTTTGATTGTGAGTTAGTTATAATGTGCATTTGTGTGGTACTTATGTGCCGGGTAGGTAGATTACTATCAGGAAAAGATTTTAGACTATGCAGGCAAACAAAAACCAAATTATATCAGGTCTCCCTCTCCATCGCTCTTGTTCCCATCACTATTGTTGTTCTTCTTGTCAGCAGATTGAGCCTCATCAAACTTAACCCAAAGAGGTTCAGAGCATGTGTGGGGGCCACCAGGATCAGCATTATCAACATCTGCAAGGAGGATGACATCTTGGGCCTGTCTTGGGCATTGAAGGAAAGAGTCAAGACATCAGAAGAATAGGAGGCTTGATGGCAATGCCAAAGAGAGGCCAGCCAAGGGTGATGATAGGACGAATGGTGTCTTAGATAAGATCTTGAAACAGAGTTAAGTAAAGTGGGGACAGTAAGGGCAGAAGAAAGCGCACAGTGTTGCTTAATGAAAAGGTGAAGGTCTCAAAGACAAGATGATGATGGCACAAGCAACAGTAGAGGTGCAGATGCCAAGGAGCCCAGTCTTGCTGGGGATAACATAAGTACTGAGCCCAGAGAGGCAGAAGCTGTGTTGCTTGCCAAAATACTGATATCCAACTGCTTTAGCACCAGATGGTAGGCCCAGGAGAAGAGATTTTGAAGTAGAGCAGTGCAAAAAGCAGTTGGAGATGCAGAGGATGACAGTGTTCCGAAGTAAAAGCTGGAAGTGACTTGGGAGTTCCGAGTTCCATGCCGAGGTTGAGGCAGAAATCAACGCACAACTTACAAGATTACTTTGAAAACAGTGTTTCCACAAGAAGGAGGCCCAAGGAGATGGGATTTTTATGTAATGTCAAGGCTGCAGGTTAATTGCAGAGCGAGAGAGTCGACGAACGCTGCATAAGTAGTATGCAGTAACTGTGTACACAAATAGTCCCGAATGTTCGAGATAGTTCTCAGGAGTCACGTGATCTGGCCTGGATTTGAGAGGACAAACGATTTTCGTGCGCACATAGAACCCTTTCTCTTACTACGTAAGAGAGTCGGGGAATCAATTGGGTCGAGTGTTCAACCCTGGGTCATGGCAAAAACCCAGTGGTTCAAGTCCGCAGAGAACTACTCGATTCGAACCCTCGGGTTCAGGTGCACATATATCTCTCCAACCCCCACGACTTGTCCAAGAAAAAAATGATACATTGGGAGAGTGTAAGCCTGCGGCTTACAACAGTTCAATATCCTCATGTTCATGGAACTGCATATATAGAACCAGGTATCTGAATCATATAATTGATTCAGATATGCGCCTTATAAGCTGTAACGACCGCTGTGGTCTGGTTCCACTGGTCCTCTTACAATAGGTACTTCAACTAATTGGCATGGTGATAGACGAAGAGCATCAGTACTGAAGTCCTATATGATTCGCATGAAGAGCCTGACTAAAAATCAGCTAATTGAGAGTATAAGGAGGTGCTTTTCAAGAATTGAGCTCGAGTTTGAGCTCGAGTTTGTAATGTATATAAGTACTAAGCAAATGTTTTTTGTTGTATTTGGCAGCTCTCTGACTGCCAAACGGGAATTACGAATTGGAGGTTCGGCTTGAAGCATCATGGAAGGCAAAGCTGACTTTGTTCAAAGTCCTCCCGGACAGGAAGGTTGGTATTTTGGACCAGATGAAATACCTTTGGGGAAATCGATGGTGATTTTGCTCCTATTTAGTCTATTTGTTTAGACCGCTTTCCGATTCCTCTTCGGAGAGGTACGTTTGCTTATAGTTGAATATATGGGGAAACCACTGCCAGGTCACCGGTCACCGGTCACCGGTTCACCGGTCACCGAGTCAACTGCTTGCGCTCGTGAGTCACGAGGAGTCGCGCTTAGAGTTCCGAGACCGAAATGGTCGGTTCTGAAAAAATTCTCATTGTCTGTAGGCAATTGATTGACAAGCCCATCCATATCCAGAAAGAGCGATCCCTATTTACTTTGGTACTCATCAAGAACAACAAGGGCACCGAAGGAATGGAGATACTAGATGATCAAATGCGGCGTAGTGGACCGTGTAATATACTAGTGACAGCGTGTCGACCTATTAGAAATCTGATAGGGACAGTTCGAATTAGTTTTCGCATTCTAATCAACAGTACCAATACCGGTTCCAAGACTTGAGACCTGCAAAAGGATTGCTTTGCTAGTGATTCTTAACCTGAAGCTGTTGAAGCTTATAGCTTGAAGACTCGATCTGAGGGTACCTCGTAGAATAAGTATATCGTTCGATGACCCATCTTCGTTCTTTCTTCGTTGTCATTGTAAGCGCACAGAAACATAGACATCCCTTAGAACACAAGTAGGTCAGACGTGGACTTGTGATAGAATGGGAGCATTGTCCAACTCTACGGTAACTTGAAAGTGTCGAGAAGTGTAAGTAGGGGCCATCGATCATCGATCAAGCGCTTCAAGCAGATTTGAATTTGAAAGCGAAGTGTTGTTCCTATGCGTGCACGACGCGTCCCAGATGGTCGCGATGATCGATGAACAACGACCTTTCGTGCCACGCTCCGTCACACTCGAGATACGTCCAGAAGGACATCATCTCATGCATCAAGGTTAAGACGGCAAACGCCGGCTGAATGGTGTCACGAACGCGTGACCGGCTTGTTACGAGCGTCACGGTAAACTCAAACGCGTCGTCGTTTGTTGCGTTGCATCTTGTTATCTTGACTCCAGAGCTCCATGGCCAACCTCATTACCAGCCCAGCTCATGAGTCTGGGCTCACTTGTCTGACGTTTTCTAGAGATGGAACGTAAGTCTTGTTGAACCCATTCGCATACAATCTACTTAGTCGATACATTATTACAGGCATGCTTACACGGGGGGACAAGATTGTATCGTTCGAATATGGAAGATGAGCGAGGGTATTGAGCAAGAGCCTATGACTGCTTCCGAGGCCGACCAGCCAATTACTGCAGTGGAAGCTTCGGTAAGTCGTTATTTGATCCAGGCTATAGTAATGTCACCCATTCTATTGCCTAGGACGATGGCTGGCTATCTGGGAGTGAAGACTCAATAGTTAGGCAGTACATCAAGAATAATCCAGAACTTACTGGGCATGTGTGGAATGCCAATGGAGTTGCGATTCGGTCATTAGGAGTTGATTCGGAGAGTAAGAGAGTAGCCATCGCTTCCGAGTCGGTATCTTTCATTTTCTCGATCTCAACGAAACTCAAGATGTCTCAGAAATTTCGATGTTCAAGTGATAGATCTCGAGGACATCAAGATAATCAAACAGCTGAAAGGGCATGTCGGGAGTGTGCGTAAAGTGACATGGCATCCGAACTCTCCACTGTTGGTGGGTTTCAATATAATCGACTAAGATGTAATTCTTCTGATAGAACTGGAAGACAACCTCAGGTGCAGACGGGAAGATCATCGTATGGAACGTGTCTACTGACCCCCAGATTGAAACGACCATTGAGGGTCTAATTCCTGCTATCGGAGATACCATGTTATTACTTCTTTTCCTTTTTTGACCTTGGTATTGAGCTGCTTTCATAGGTCACCAGACTACGCTCACGACTGTTCAGCAGTTTGGCACACATCTGGTCAGCATTTCTATGTCGCTTCTAGAACTCATGGTTCGTGATCAAAGCCTCTTATCATTTTCCCATGATTTTTGAAGGAAAGCATCTCAGAAATCATAACCGTATCTCGGTCGGACTGGTCTAGGTCAAGCTCGTTTTCTGACAAGGACCTTTCTGGTCCCATCACAGCACTGGCCGTCTCTATAAATGGCGAATATCTCGCATGTGCATCCCGTTCTAAAGTCCATGTGTGGTCAACACAATCACGACGGCTCATTGTTAGGTATGCTGCCTTGTCACACGCGCTGACATAATTTGAGAATTACTATAGCCATCCTGCGACACCTGGAGCCACCATAACCCATCTAGCGTTTTCGCCTAAAGACAACCTGCTTGCTTGGACAGACTCAGAAGGGAGCTTTAGCCGCTGGCATAAACCAATACCAAACACGTACCCTGATCCTGTCAGACGGTCAATTGCTACCACTGCAGCGGCGACGACTGCAGCCCGACCCAAAAGCAATCTCTTCGATGACATTGCAGAGGCTGCTAGCTCTAACACTCGGCTACAAAACTATGATGATGCTGAGCCCGAGCCTGGCTATGGCGACGTCGATGATGACTGGATTATCGACGACCTAGGAGGCGGTCTACAGGACAATCCCGACTCGACGAGAAAGATTGATAGTTTAGTGAAAGAGATGGGTGCGTCTCCATCGTCTGTCATTAATCTTATGTAGACTTAATGCAACATGTGTTCCAGTGAGCATCACGAGAGCCCAACCACCTTTCCAGCCAGGATCGACCCCAATGGAGAACAGGAAGAGATATCTCGGTATGCTACACTCTTCTGCTTTTCGCAAGCTAATTGTCGAGTTTATTTAGCATACAACATGCTGGGTGTCATAGAGGTTACAGACCAAGACACACATCAAATTATCAATGTCGAGTTCTTCGATCGTTCCGCGCGAAAATCATACCATTTCAATGATAACTTCAAATATGACCTTGGATACCTTGGTGGGACTTTTGATATCCCTCTTATCCTCCATACCTAACTTTTTCCTCAAGGTGAGCGTGGGGCCGTTTTTGCGTGTCCCATCGAAAACGAACATCCCGCCCAAGTATTGTATAAACCCTACGGTACATGGACTAACCAGGGTGAGTGGACATATGTCCTCAAACGCCCGGGAACCTTGGTGTTAGGTGTTGCGGCCGGTGGTACGCGCCCCACGAGCAGTTTACGGCATTCAAACGACCCCGATGTACAAGGGTGGGGGAATGTCGTCATTGCTACGTCCGAGGGCGACTTGACGTTTCTGAGTGGGACGGGAAGAGAGCGGAGGATTTTGGGGCTTGGGGGAGATTTTGTATCCATGATCGCTGGTTCTGAGTGGGTGTTCGTGGTGCATCGGGCTGGGGCGACGACAATCGATGGTATGGTTTTGCTCCGTCTTCACAAACGATGTAAATGGACCTGACAATTGGATTTTCAGGTTCGCAGAACCTTTCGTATTCGATCATCAATTTTGAAGACTTCAGTGTGAAGCAGCGGGACGTACTTCCCCTTCCCAAGGGACATACACTAAAATGGATAGGGTTGACTGACCAAGGGGTCTGCTTTCTTTGACTCATGCTTAACATATGCCGATTTGATTCGTCATTTTAGGCCCCTGCAATGTATGATAGTTCAGGCTATGTCCATATCCTTACAAAATTCCGGATACCACACCATGCTTCTTGGGCAAGAGTCATGGATACCAATTTGCTCGAACGACGTCAAGGAAAAGACGAATCATACTGGCCTGTTGGAATTACCGGGAGTAATCTCATGTGTCTGATTCTCAAGGTGTGTTGCCAAAAGAACTAGCTTCGAGTTTTGGGCTGACAATATGTTCAACCTCAGGGAAAGCAGGAGCATCCTGGTTTCCCGCGCCCCCTAATTCAAGAGCTTCCGGTACGCATACCCTTCCGGCTCGACGAACCAAAGGAGGAATTGTAAGAGCCATCTCTTCAATAAGTGACACACAGTCTAGTCTAATGGCACCATAATTACAGCATTGAACGTGAATCCCTCTTTGTGCAAATAGCTTTAGATTCTCTTGATGAGGAACTCACCACCGATGATATCCTCAGACAGGAGCATGTAATGGACAAAGAGTTCATCATCCTTATCCAAGCAGCTTGCAAAGCTGACAATGTCCCCCGCGCTATCGAGCTCACCAAGCTTCTACACAACATCTCATCATTTGACTCAGCGATCAAAATTGCCGATTTCTACCACCTCGTCGGTTTAAGGGAGAAGATTGTGATTCTCAAAAGTGACCGGGAAGAGAATGAAGATAGACTCGTTGCAGCACGAGATAAACGCAGACGGTGGTTAAAACCTGACCCGCCTCTGCGTGAGCTTCAAGCTCCCACAGGTAACTATGGTGCAAGTTCAAAGGCGGATTTGCTGGGCGATATCCGGCCGCCGCCTGTGATTGAGCGGCCGAGATTGGCGAGAGTGACGACGCCTGTAGTTGAGACAACGCGATACAGCTCTATTGCCCCGTCATCAAGTCTGGCTCCTTCAATGGATGACCTTTCTTTCACGGACAATGTAGATTTACCCCCTTCGGTCTTATCGTCTGGCGATGGTAAGCGGAAGAGGACTGAGGTGGAGGATTTTGAACCCAACTTCCCGACACCTCCGCCTAAACAAAGTAAGCCTATCTATGCCTCTGATTATCATGGTACGTGACTAACATCAATATCAAAGAGGGCAATCCGTTCGCGCGCAAACCTGGTCAGGAATTGCGTAATCCATTTGCGAGGAGGGCAGATGTGAACGGGAAGACAATACAAAAGAGCGAGAGCTTTTTCGAAAAGGTTGGTGCTGCTGAATCCGAGGCTGACGCGCACTTGAAACGTGGGTTTCCATCGCTCACCTTCATGAAACACGACCCCTGACCTGTGAGTAGGACCCTTCGCCAAGCCTTCTACGAAAGATAAGGGTGTAGTACGGCAGACCACGCTTTTCGGTCTGGTACCGCCCAAACCAAAGGAGAAGCCGAAGCCGAAGCTGAAAAAGAGCGATACTGCAGCTGGAGTCGACGAAACACAGAACTCCCAGGTGGTTGATGGGGATGTAATGATGTCGGACTCCGCTTTGCTGGTCGGAGGAGAATCGCGGACACAGGAGGCACAGGAGACACAGGAAAGTCAAGGTTTAAGCTCGGTGGAGACTCAACCTGCGGAGGAGCCATTAGGACTCGAGGTATGTATAACGTCGGCAAATCGGGGATATCTCTAATGGGTTATCTAGGAGACACAGCCGGTCGACGAGTGAAGAAGCTTGTATCGATAGATTTTTTATGGCTGCTATCTATCTCATCATATCGTGTAATACTCTTTAAAGTTTAGTCTTCGTCGATTGAAGAGCTCTTTCAAACTCTTATCGTTACATATCGTTACACATCCCTTACAACAAACCACTTTTCAGTTATGCTGCAGCCATATAGTCTGTTCGACCTTTCCTAAACCGTTCGATGTCCTGGGACACGACCTTATCCGATCGAACTTCAAAGCTTCAAGCTTCAAGCTTCAAATGACAAACCCGATTCGGATTGACGACTTCCGAGGAACACGAGTATCCTTTGAGGAGACTATAGAAATCAATATTATCATCATGAATCATCGAGCATTGGCCATGCATCTTGAAGACTCAGAGAGCGCGATTCGCCTGTTTAGATAGGACTGGGACTTTTGTGCTCACGATCTCTCGAACACCTTCGCATCAAGGAGGAAGAGTTTAGACAGCGGCTGCGTCATACTTCTGTGCGGCACCAACGCGGGTCGAACTCCAATATCCTGGATCGTTCGACTATGTACGAGGCAAGTTCAAGGCGATTTACTGTCAGTGCCGGTGTTGGGGCGTCTTCTGAGGATGTCGAGCTGCGTCCTTTGATCAAGACTCCGATACTTGCCATTTTTCGTGATTTTTTTTGGAACTTCTCAAGTTTCAATCGAACCAGCTCGATATTCTGTTTGTCATGTAGGTTGTCCTTGGTTTCTGGCTTCGGTTATGTAAACAAGCTCGTGGCGAGGACATCTTGAACGATACATGGATATCACATTGTCGTCATGTCGTTACTTAACCGATATACCCATCTCTATACAATAACATTAGCCCGTTTAAAAACCAAAGGATGGGGCACGGGGTCTAAAATTTAGCCATACTTCTACAAGTCCCTGATGGTGGATGCAAAAGTATCACTCATTGTGAGATCCTGGAACAGTATCACTTAATGAATGAAACCAGAAGAACTTGTAAAAACAAGACAAACCGTGGGTTTGAACGGCCACTCCTCGAAAGCCTTCACGAGTATAGACCAATCGCGCGCGTCCATGTCTTTAATCTTCTTCGTTACGTCTAGCCGTTCCGATGCGGGCAATTTGGGATCAGATATCACTGGCAAAAGTATCTGCGCATTAGGCGCGAGAAGGCTAAAGGAGACGGCTCGAGATCAGATCTGGATTATAATCCAACAAGACCTACTTGATAGTTTTATTAAGTGCCGTCGATTTCTTGACATAGAGTCGACGGAGACAAAAGTCCCATGCGTCCATCTGGCCTTTGGAAATGAATGGCTTTTCGAAGGGTACAATCGTCATGGTACGGAATGGACGACCGACGGTACGATTGTCTTTCTTCAACTCTGGTGCCGTGACCTTCGAGACAGGCAGGGGGTGGAAATGTTGGTCGTATGGTTGAGTAGTTGAGAAATCGAGCGTGGGGGTGCAGGTGGCGGTTGCCTCGGCGACCATGGAGAGTTTGCACCTTGCGAGATCTCCGACTGTCGCGACTACACGCTATATGATCCCTGTATGAGATGGGAAGTGAGTTCGGTAGACAGTGTCACGCACTTTATAGAGGTAGTCGCTCAGAATGAAGTTGAGAGGGACGCGACCGTACGCAAAGAGCCAGTTTCCTTCGGGCATGGACCTCGTGAATTGGGAAAGAAGCTGTTCGCCATGTATTGTCGACGGTATATGGGAGATGAATTGGAGCTGTTGGTGGACTGTTTCGAGATGAGAGACACTCTGTATGTATCGGTGTGACGGGACTCACCCCCTTGATCCCATTCGAGTTTTTGCACGTTATCCAACATACCCATTTGTGTTATATGTGAATACGTCTCCCACAAGAAAGGGTCCATCTCAACGATTTCAATGCGCGGGTCCACCTCTTTAAGCGGCTGGAAACGTCGAAAAAACAATCTCTAAGGCACCGAGCTGATGTAAAGGCTTGTAATACATACCCTTAGCCACTGAAGGTAAGGCTGCCAGTTTTCGAGCACAATAAGCTTCGAGAATCTGTCCTTTGGCAGGTTGAGCAGGGCGCGAGTTAGCTGGCCCGGTCCTTCCTCAAGTCAGCTTGAGCACTTTGCAGGAGCTAAACTAACGTCTACACACCAGGATACGCTTCAATGATCACTTTGTCCTTTGACCCCTCAGGAACAAATGCATCCGCAATCATCGCTGCCGTTTCAGGATTTCGCACTGAGATGCGATGGTTGACTAACGCTGCGATTTTGAAGAGCTTTGCCCATTCTTGTGGGGTTTCTGGCAAGGATACACTGGGTTTTGGAGTCGAGTAATACCGTCTTGGAGAGAATGATAGTCTATGAATGGGAATAGAGTGCCATTTGCTGGGGAGACGACGGATAGGAAAGGACATGGATTCGGACCAAAAGGAAGCTCACTACGTCTTCTGCGATCAATTTTTGAAAATTGACACAGCCACTGCTACAAAGGCTTGTCTTGTCACCTTGATCCATGGCCAGGTCTTAGCGGATTTACTACATAGGAATCAGCATCGGGGCTTCAAAGACTTCAACGGCTCTTTATTCTGCTGAATTACACAATACATCACGCAGGGAAGAAGAAATGTGATTTAGAACATGGCATCAAATCGTTTGAAGAGGCGTATTAATCTTCCGACTTCCTAACTTGAAGCAGCGCTGCACACCGATACTCATCGTTGTTAACAATAGTCTGATATGATTCGGAGGGTGTTCAATACTCAAACTTTGTCCTGCCAGGAAAATTGTCGACATGTTTCCCTCTTTCCTCTCTTTCCTCATCTCCCCCTCAGCAAAACCAAAACTACTCCGACACCATTCGATACGTATACATCCTCTCTTCACGTGTCTTCATGTATATCATTAACCCTGACACTCAGATATCCCGCAAATATCGTATAATCACCCATCCGCATTCTCCAAATGTCTGAATTGTTAACAACGACCAGATGCACCCTCGGGAACCAGATTCCATCAAACCAAAGCCCGTTGACCCAAAGCAGGGCTGTACCTCTTTTCCTGTAGATTTTATGGAGAAGAAGAAAGTATATTCTCCTGCGCTCAGGTGCCATCTGCCGATTTGAACCGGATTCGCTTCCAAGACTCATTGTCATCCTTTGGTAGTCCACCCTCGTTGAACGTTTTGGATGCTCGGAAGAGGATAGCGCGTAGCATTTCGGTTCATCTGGGCGGATCCTCGCCGAACAAGTGGCCGGCGATGGGTAAGAATGCCAGTTTTACTAATTGGGTGCCCTCGAGGGTCATGAGTGTCCCGCATTTGGCACGATCATAGTATATGTTTGGTGGAATAAGAGAGGGGGGACGTATGAGCAGATTGTGGCTGAGGGTGTAGGTAAAGTTCTTGTGTCTTGCTTTGTTTGAAGCGGGACTTACGCTTTCGTCAATCTTTTCAGTCATTTTTATGGTCTGTCTTTGAACTTGAATATAATCCGAGCGTCGTCCGGTCTAGAAACAATTCCAACCAATCATAAATGTTTGAAACCCATATACCGAATGTTCAAACTGTAATGCTCGTTATGCATAAAAAAGCACAGAGAACCATCCACTGGCATTCTCACGCATAGTTTTTGGACTCTATTGATCTGAGATTGGGAATGTGCCTGGCCTGTCCAACTGTGAACACCATGAATCCCGATTTGCTATTTATTGGTGGATGCGTCATGGGTTGCAGTGCGAGAGGTAAGCAAATCGACATGTCCTTGACGATAAACGACAAATCAATTTTGAATAGAAGCATGAGAAGTTATTCATAGATGGAAGATGTGAAAGAAACGTCAAGGCTGTATTTCGACTATGATGTAAACGTGCGCCACTTGCCACTTATCGATCATCATTTCTTCGGAATCGAAGGTGGCGCGACGCATCTGTCAAAATCACATGATGGGTGGAAGCAAGTTTCTAGAAGTCTTTCACTTACAAGTATTCCTCCAGAGTCGAGGACAATATTTGTTGGAAAGTACCCAACGTTAACAGGAGATTTGTAAGCAATGCTGGTTTTGGGATGTCTCGGATATACATCGCCACCCTCTTGTTTAGACAACCACGCCACCTCGAAGTTTGTCACTGCATGGCCGACTCCCTATTCCCTTCTGCGTGAGGCTGAGAGGCTTGATCACCAGAAACAATGTATTTTTGACGAATTAGGCGTCTATAGAGGTGATTCGAGTGGATATCCTTTAGACTTTTGCTCATCTACTAACATCAAAGAGGTGGCAAAACTAAAAGGGAACAATAGAAATCTTGGCACTCGCTTGGCGGCTTGATTGTGTGGATCCGAGCCAAATCCAAGCGCCTGAAGTGGTTTTGGTCTTGACTGCTGTAGAGGACTGGGACTTGAGCTTTTGGCCATCTATCTGAGGTATTTCTGCATTTTGAACACAGCGGCGTACTGGGCGCTCATCTTATCTCATACTTGATGAAGCCATGCCCCGGGCTCGGCCTGGCTCGGCTAAGGAAGAAGTTTACGGGTATTTGGCAGTGGTTGATTTCTCCTTGTTGGGACGAGTTCTACTCACCAAATCAGCTCCGTTTCTCGATTTCTCCACACTCTGCGATATATCCTCGTTTCTTTTCTTGTACCATCATCTGTTGCGAACAAATCTGATTTCCTGTTATCTTCTCCTACCTAATCCTCTTTACCTCGCGCGTTACCCCAAATCATTTCCTCCGACCCGTTCTAAATGGCCGCAGCGAACAAGGAAGTCTTGACTCCCTTTCTTCTTCGGTCTTCTACTCCAGGTATGGTGTACTCCACATGACAAACAATGCAACGCGCTTATGCATTGTCTGTACAGCTCCAAACGAGAAAGGTAAGATAGACGTTCTACCATCGACCACCACATAAGAATGCAAGCTCAAGGATGATCTTAGTCCTTCGTTATCTCGAAGGCATGTCCAGAGAAGGAGATGAGCCTGACAACACTCCACCGCGCTCACTCGTTGATTCCGAAGAGTTCCGAAGCAAAGTTGGTTCCCCACGCGCTCGTTCTGCTCAAGTACAATCTCCGGGTGCCCGAAGCAGAAAGAGCGAAGCGTTATTGGATCCTGTCAAATCTCCAATGAGCCACGCGAGTCATAACGGGGCCCAACTCGTCCCTCATGATGACGACGCAGACTCGAACGTCCAGGAAGGACGTACATCGGAGGCTGGAGACACAACGATTCCTGCGGTGCGTCCTTTGCTCCGCAATGTTCTGCTTGAGTACTGAAATGTGTGTAGAGGGAACCAGGTCCCCACGATCCTCCGGGTCCTAAGTACGAATCTTACGACTCGGGACCTTCGTTCGGAAACTTTGGGCCACTGCCTTCAGATGATCACGTTCCTGTTTCTGGTCTTAATTTCTCTTCCTGGAATGTACGTTTTATATGTAGTCATATAATTTGCTTTCACTGATGGCGTGACAGCCCGACTGGGCCCAGATCCAATCCAAATCACCCCCTCCATCTTCACATGTCCCCTGGAATGGCGAAACAAACGGCACAGAAGGTGTCCAATCCATCCAGGCGGCAAAAATCCCTCTTCCACCCTCTGAATATGCCATGTCTCCGCGAGGGACTAACTATGACATGAGTAGACGCGAGGACTTTATGGTACGCGGCTCTTCTTTTTCCCCACAGTATCATGGTATTCTGATCATCTTCCAGTCTCCCCGAAGCAACAGCCAACACCTCAATGGCAAAGACCGGCCCATGTCCCCGTCGGCTCGATCCCAACTCAGCAGACCTCGTACTATGGGAGACGACATCACCGCCCCACTCAGCCCCCGCGTGATGTCCCCACACGGCCGATCCAAAGCACCCTCCATCTCGCCCTCTGAATCTCCTTCCCAAGTCCGCCCGCCCCAAACACCCTCGCGCAACAGTGCGTATCTACCCTGCTCCAATATCGTGGAACGCCTCACTAACTACTTCTATCCTTCCTTTTCTGATAATAAGGAGGCTCCACCCCCATCCTACCCAGCGGCGGCCTCCAAGCGCGCACATTCTCACCGTACCGACATGCACCAACGACCGAAGATCTTCTCCATGCTGCTGTCCGCGGGCGGGCGGTCGTAATACCAGAGGTAGAAGAAAAGGCTTCTTCCGTCGGGTCCCCGCAGAATCGTTCCAAAGCCCCGTCTCAAATCAGCAAGGCGCCATCGCAGGGCCAGACGCAGCTTAGCAGGGCGCCGTCGCAGCAGGCGAAATCGCAGGTCTCAAATGCTGGGCAGTCCCAGATGAATGGGAATGGCAAGGCACACTCGGTGACAACGTCAAGACAGGGTTATGAGGGCTCGCACCATGACCATGACCATGACCTTGCCGAAAGGGGAAGCGCGACGCCCCGCGCGCGCTCTCCTCAGGACGAGCACAATCTCGATCCGGAAGAGGTCCGTATGGTACGTGCGGCGCTGGCGGCTACGACGCCGCGCACGTCGTACTACGCTGACCCGCTCGAGCCCGGGTTGTCGAGCCATTATCATGATATGGAGTTGTGCGTGTTGTTGCACCAGGAGGCGGACCCGAGTGTGCATGATGTTGTGAAGAGGGCATTGAGGAAGGCGGTTGTGCAGAGGGTCAAAAAGTTGGGGATGAAGTACGATCATGAGGTACGTTTACTTTGCTTACTTTCGTGAGGTGGGTTTGGAGTTTGAATGATCTTTTGTAGTCTCTGAAGCAGTATAAGAGGTCTCATCAAGACCATAATCCCCTTCGTCAGGATTATAACTCTGACGTAAGTATCTATTCCACGCGTCTAAAGTAAAACCAACCTCAACTGC
Organism: Termitomyces sp. K1Ac; assembly: GCA_017657355.1. Classification (NCBI taxonomy): domain Eukaryota; kingdom Fungi; phylum Basidiomycota; class Agaricomycetes; order Agaricales; family Lyophyllaceae; genus Termitomyces; species Termitomyces sp. K1Ac. Next base: position 7,242 of record JAGGAS010037625.1, on the reverse strand, counting down.
TTTCGCCCAGGAACAACCCCAATGGGCCGCCGACATCAAACGCGAAATAGTACTCATGCAACAGCGCATTGAGTCTCTCGGTCCCAAAATCGAAAACCTCCGCCCGCAAGTCGGCTCACAAGACAACTTCAACGACTCCCGCTTTGCATACCAAGACCCCTCCGACTCCCGCACACTTCGCACACAAACTGTGCATCTACAAACCCAGCCCACAGGTACTGCTGCCGATTCAATGTTCCAAGGCGCTCAAAGCGAGATTATCATCGGTGAAGATGGGCAGCCACAACCGCATCTGGAAGAGGGAGACTATGAAGATGAGGAGTTTGAAAATCAGACAGAGCCGGCGACGAGGGATCGAGGAATCCCGACCGATACAGCGTCGTATGTGGCCAGACGTGGGCTGTACGGTACCACCGACGATCGGGACGATTCGCCTGGACAGCAGTATCTCGAAGAGGAGCTCTACCGTCTTCGCCAGCGCCAGGGTGGCAGCCAGTCAGGGCGCTCGCACCATACGTGGCTCGTCTCCCGAGATCCCGGGGAGATCGACTACGACGACGAAGAGGGTCCGCCGCCCTCTGGAATTATGCCTACGATCCCTGATACGAATGGGGGCGGGTACCCGGCGCGAGAGGGCTCGCATTCTCCGCCGCTGCCTGCGCTTCCGGAGCATGAGGATGACGAAGATGAGGTCGAGCCCCATGGAGGGGCTATTACGACCCCCCAGGGTCCATGGAGTACACACGATTATGACCCCGAGACGTTACAGCCCCAGTTGGCGCCTTGGCAGCGCATCCACGCGCGCTTACTTCAGTGGGCTGTGATATGGCCACAGTCCGAGCTTGATGCAGCGTTGAACAGTACAACAAGGGGCCAGCAGGTTGACGAGGTTGCGCTGAGTATCTGGACGACGCAGACGTATAAACGGTATGTGCGTGCCCGCCTGACGGATAATCCGGCGGGTATTGTGGATCGACTGTTCGTGCCGCCCAATATGGCGGATGCGATTAGCAATGCGGTGTACAATGGCCAGCATGGGAATGCATGTGGAATGTTGAAGGAGCTGTGGGCGCCTTTTGGGTTGCCTGGGATGCCGAGGCTGTTGGTTGTCCTGGCGAGACATAGGTCGGAGAATGATCATTGGGTTGTTCATCGGTATGTTCTATCTTGTGTGAGAATTTTTCACTTTCTTATTCATCGGTGCCGTGAAGGTACTCGCTGCCTGAAGGAACTCTTATGACATATGATTCTTATTCCGGAAGAAGCATCATGGATGGACGTGTACGTTCACGAGCTTTCCCAAAAACTTCTAGTAGTGATTAATGTTTTCAGCCTCTTGGTTGGTGGTTCGCCATCCGCATCGCATGGCCAAACGCAAACTACCCAAGCCCCGACCACCTTGAGCAGAAAATGGTGCGTCTACATCGGCCCGCGCAGCTTCCTATCGACAACTCGGTCGCGGCTGCTGGAATCTGGCGAAACATCCTCATGGGCTCCCGCGGAGAGCGTAGCCTCGACCTCGAACGCCTGCGTGACCTCATCAACACCGAAGTGAAAAACCTCCGTCAAAGGAAGATACTTGGCAGACTGTCGCTCACGGCGCCTAGGCAGGCATTGAATTGGGAACACTGAGGTCAGCGCCATGCATGATTCGAAGCAAATGAAGTGGATGGACTGTGGTTTTGTGGTATTTTTATGAGTAACTCAGGTGCTGTTGCAGGATACATAAACCTGTGCTTCCTGGGACTTCCTTTCTTGGTTTACATATAGGTACGTACATACGTAGTACTCACTCTGGTGGATTTCTTGTATTGTTAAAGTATCTCCTTCGTGATTCCATTAGGGACTCACTCGTTTTGACTAACTTGAAAGGTTTATGTGTGTCTCACCAGGCTCCTAACCAGCCGTCCTTGCGTGTTTCGTTCCAAGTACGAGCACGCAATGTTCAATCTGAATACATGTGTGATCAACGGCTTAATCCGAACAAAACAAAGACAAATCGAAACAACTTGGAAGAACACGCAAGGACGGCTGGCAAACTATGCGTGGGAACGTCGCGTTCTCGCTAAGATAACAAGTCACTCGGTCGTCGTCTCACCCATCCCCGCCACAATTGTCACACAATTCCATGTATCTCGACACCATAAATGCAGTTCTTTCATTACTTGAAGGTTACACTTTGTCTGAGCTTGTATCCGGCTTGTTATCACTGTCCGGCAGCCCCACTTCACCTTCAGCACAGGCCTTCATTGGAGACATTTCAGCAACCCTCGAGGTTATCCTCACACACCAAGCAACTCAAGAAGATGCAAAACAATTCACTACTGACTACAATTCGAAGCTATTGACATTAGAAGTCACCGATTTGGCCACCAAGGAGTCTGGATGGCATTTTAGTGCCCGGAATGCCCTTGAGCTTTGACGCTTGGCATCCTCGTTGACCGCATCCTTTGCATATGACAACTTTGACATTGATTTTAAATCATGGTTACCTACAGTGGAAAAACCTGGGTCTACACTCAAACATGCCACGTCTGCGCTCGCATTTCCTCTAAGCCATGGTGTTGTTCCAGATGATTTGAAGTGTGCCGCAGAACTCTGGGCAAATGACCCAAATAATATGAACATTCCAGTAGCGCTGCGCCCACGTTTTTACAGTTGGATGGATTGTTTACCGCCTGCAGAGGTACTCGATACTCCTAGCTGCTCAATCCGGATCATTGCATGGCATTTTTGTCATGCTCTGGTTACCTTTGTGAGCCAGTTTGCTCATTTCGGAAGGGAACTTGGCTTTCCTGAGACGATATTACAGATCCCTGTCACAAAGACATCTTTTATTCCCTGCTGGAGTATGGATATCAATCATCAATCTAGCAATGGCCAAGCTCAGATCATCGAGAATATTTTGGCTCAAGCACACCTCGGTGACCCAACAGACCATCCTGGTGTCACAGATATCCACGAACACGTCTCTCTTTGGCATGGTGATCTTTGAACTGGGGAGCTAATTGATATCGCTTGCCGATCCCGTTCAATTGAATCAAAGCCAATTCGTCGTCTTCAATTTCCTGTGTTTGTGATGGGTCTCTTTCATTACCAGATGGCATGTGCCAATGCAATTTGGCGGATGTTTATTGAGCCAATAGAAGCTCGTCGAGATCCTTCAGGCCTTTATCAACAGATATGCCGAGTACGCCCTCATGATTCTGGCAGAATAGCAAGCAAGCCTAGTTTTCAGATGATGCACGATATCATCCATCAGTGTGCTTATGCTAGAATTCTAGATTGCTGGCGTGTTCATTTGAAGAATCTAGGCTTTGATTCTCTGCAAGCCTATGCTGCAGCAAAACCATCATGGAGCATGATCAATGAGCATTCACTCAGCCTCGCACTATCATATCTAGACAAACCGACTGCTTCGGATCAATGTTTTCAAAACAACAGCCTTATACTCGCAAGACTCATCCAGTATGTTGAGCTCACACATGCTATGAAATATGGTGACATTGGCCGGGTGGAGGCAACATTTTTACATTGGGTTTTCGTATTTAAATCTGTAGGAAAGCACAAATATGCGGCACACCTCATCAAGACAATGATTGACATGAAGTATCGCTTCAATGACCGCCTCAAAAATGCAATCCGGATGAACTGGCTTTGCAACCCCACTGGAAAGGTAAATGGCTTTTGTGCCATTGACTGGCTTGTGGAATTGCTGAATCTGTACACAAAGGTAAGCTGTCTATGCTTTCTAAGAGTGGCCATCAATTGATACATAATCTCAGGTTGTCTATAGTGGTTCAGGTTCAGCATGAACCTTAGAACTGATACTGAAACAATCACCTCTCATTGAGATATTTCGCAAGATTCATACGTTGATACAAGACAACTTCCATCTTTTGTACCGTTCAATTTGCCATGCTCCACCAGACATTCACAACACCATTGACATTCTATGCAAGTTTCTTATCGAGTGCAATGCCCACAAAACTATTGGAGCTCGGAAATCATATAATATATTACAGGATCACTACATCAATGGGATGGGAATATTACAGAGGGAACCTGTATTGGAGCTCGATCCATTGACTAGAGTGGATGATGCATCAATTGAAGAGGAATTTTGGGAGACAGAACTTGAAGCAGAGGATTTGGAGGTGTAGCGGGTGGTATGTTTTCATTACAAGTTTTTCGGCACAATGGACTATTTTCTATTGTTGAGACCAACAGTCAACACAGAACACACAAAGTACAGAGGTAGATAACTCACTTTTGTGACCCAACATACCACATAAACTACAGGTAGGTGCCGCACATGGTTTCTTCATGGGACATGGTGTATCTGGAGCCGTTGGAACTGCAGCATTGGCAGAACTTATTGGCTGTCATGTCAATGGTGTTGAGACAAATGGTGAGGACGGAAGAGGTTTAGGAAGATGTTCCTGAATCAATGCAAGTATTTCGTCACCATATTGATGAGTAAATGCAAGTATTTCGTCACCATATTGATGAGTAAATGACCATTGTGTTTGATCATAAAGGTCTTTTGTTGTGGAGATTTGATGAATATGTGCAAGGGAGATGATACAATCAATGATGTCGTGGTGTAAGACCATATCTGATGGGTAGAAGTCAAGTCGTCCCCAGAGCTTTGTAGCTTGTTCATCATGCCATTTGTAGATAGCTGCACGGAGGGCCTTCTCCTTCTCTGATGGATCAAAGTCAGGGACTTTGATCTTTGTTACGGCTCGTATAGTAGGGGGAGGAGGCTTTCCACCACTGAGATCTACCATTCTGTTGACCTCCTCAGGATGACAGAGGTCACAGCAGAGTCGAGATTCCTTCACTAAGCAACGTTCACAACAATATTCAATGTCACAATCTTATATAATAGTCACTTAACCCAATCTTTAAAAGATCCACTAGTCCACTCACCTGCTGTATTGTTATTGAAGTATTGGTTAGACTGAAAACAACGACAACAATGAAGGTGGTTGAAGAATGTGAGCATTGATGAAACGGAGCATTGCAACATTAAAGTCAGGCTTCTTTACTCCCACCCTTGGACACTTTTGGTGTGAACCCATCGACATCATTTGCAAGATATTGTCTGTATTGTTCACCTCCATAGGTCCTGGTTTCATGCAATTTTTGTATTCAGATCCCTCGGAATCTGAAAGATTGTTTGTTGAGATATCCTGCAGTGTCCTTGCCTTTTTGACAACTTTGTTTTGATTCTGTTTTTGGCGCTTTCTCTTCTTCTCCTCGCGTTTGAGGTAGTCTTTGATAAACCATTTTGGTTCTGCAATCAAGACAGCAAGAGCCTCAATTTTATAATTCCTTCCTGCTTGACCAAACCGTTGCATCAGTGTGTTAAGATCTTTTGGAACTTTGAACTGAATGACAAGGTTTACATCTGGAACATCAAGACCCTACAGGCTGATATGAGCTCGAAATTAGTAGAATTTTGTATGTCACATACCAGACCTCCTGCATCAGTCATTTTTAACCCCCATACTTCATCTTTCTTATATTCATCAAGCTTTTCTATATGGAAGAAGCTTGACATGCCAGCATGAAACCACGCAAATTTATTGCGAACTTCAAAGGGTACAAGATTCATGAGATATAAAGCTGCATCCTTGGCTTCTTTTTTACTATTGAAGAAGATCATAAACCTCCAAGGAAGTTGATCAGAACCATTCCAATCACAAGGAATGAGAAATGCAAGATCATGGAAGGTGTTAAGGGGATATTTCATGCGTTTCACAGTAAGAAAAGTGTTTGGTTGGTCATTGGTTCTGTGGAAGATCATGCAATCACTGATGAGGAGTTTAGCCTTGATGTTGGTGATCATAGATGGAGGAATTGTAGCAGAGGTGACATAGAATGGGATACCAGGAAGATGATGTCAAAGAATTGATAAATTGCCATATTCGGGACAAAAAGTGGAACCCCACTGGGAAATGCAGTGGCCTTCATTAGTGTTTCAAAGTCCAGTTGCCAAGACCAAAAAAAGACCGGACCGCAACCAAAACTGGACCAAAAAGGACCGGACCATCGGTTGCGGTCCTTCCAAATCCAGATCGGTCCGGTTGCCAGTTGCGCAAAATCTTATTTTTTGATGGACCGGTGAAAAACCGGTTGCAACCGGTCTGTGGGGCTGTGTACATATAGTCAGTTTGTAGCGCTACTCAAGAGCTCCAAAATGAGCCCAGGACTGTCTAATCCAGTGCAGAAATGATTGAGATATAGTCATAATATGCTTTTATATGCTTGTTGTATATATGTCTCGGTATTTTAACCATATCTCAGTCATTTCTTGTCTGATTTGGACGTTTCTGGGCTCATTTTTATGAGTATACTTTCTGGCATAATTTCTATACCAATATCAATGGGCAAAGAACCGGTTGCAACCGTTGAAAGACCGGTTGCAACTTGTAATGAGGCCGCGCATATTCACATGCTGTACACATATGTATAATTGTTTTTATCTTATCTTATCTTGCACGCCCATTCGGGCGCTAGTATATACACAATTGCTTGACGCTTACATCAGCAATCACTTTTCTTGTCACCATTAGCATAGTCAAATAACCAGAACAGTTACTGATTCTGCTGTGTGAATTAAGAATTGTGTATTCTCCATAACTATGTTACATTTTTTTGAATAAACCAACTGGTTGATACTTTGCTATTGCACTATGTTACTCTTGGCGACACAAAGCTGATTAGCTTTGCTCATCAAAAAACTTCTGCTTCTTGCACAGCCACTCTGAATCACTAGGACTAGCTCTATACTGACATGATGACATCAGGCGACCAGCAAGACTTACAAATGGACATGACAGACGCGCCTAAAGGACCCAAACTCGAGGCGCAAGCTGCGCCCAACTATGTACCACCGTCAAAGCGCAACAACGAGCATTCCGAGTCTATCCGTAGTGACGGATTTGGAATGCCTGGAGGATTGTCAGTGAACTGACTAAAAACAATGTTACAGCCTGCAAAGGCAAGTAACCAGTCAATGAGTTTGACAGTATCAGGACCTGCTATTCAGGTACCTGTGAGCCAACCTAGGCTGGAATGACAGGTTGCTCTGCCAAAGGATTGACCTGGGGATATTACCCAGTATACAGATCTGGTACAGGGTACTGAACCAGCGCAGAGTTTGCCATTTTGAGCTGGTCAACCGGATCGGACTATAGAGCCGTCACCATTGAGCCAGTTGTTGGTGGATGC